>PVKC010012699.1:0-23335 GCA_004027635.1 Crocidura indochinensis
TGCTTTTTTTTTTCATATCAACATCACAAAAATTGATGGAGAAGAACAAGATGAAGGACTGGTTTTAGTATATGTTCGTTCCATAGGTACCTTGACAGTAAAAATTATAAGTTGTTTGTTGCTTTTGCTTCCTTCTATTATAATTAGAATTTTTGTTTCATCATTTGAGGTCGTCTCTGACAATCTATAACCCCTAATAGGGTTATAGGGGTAGGAGCAATAGTACAGCTGGAAAGATGATTGCCTTAAATGTATCCAATCTGGATTCAATCCTTGCTACCCAATGTTCCCCAGAACTCCAACAGGAGCAATCCCTGATAGCAGAGTCGGGGAATGAAAGAAAGAATGAAGGAAAGAAAAAAGGAGGGAGGGAAGGAAGGAAGAAGGAAGAAAATAATGAAAGAGGAAAGGAAAAAAAGGAAAGAAGGAAGGAAGGAAAAGGAAAGAAAGAAAGAAAACAAAATAAGGAAGTGGAAAAGAAGGAAGAATGAACAAAAGGAGGACTGGAGCGGTGGGTGCAAGCAGTAAGGTGTTTGCCTGCATTTGCTGACCTAAGATGAACTGCAGTAATGCTATCCCCCAGAATCCCATATGGTCCCCAGGAGTAATTTCTGAGTGCATAGCCAGGAGTAACCCCTGAGCATCACCAGGTGTGGCCCCCCACAAAAAAATAGTGGTTTGAATCCCAGCATTCCATATGGTTCCCTGAGCCTGCCAGAAACGATTTCTGAGCGTAGAGCCAGGAGTGAGCCCTGAGCATTGCTGAGCGTGACCCCCGCAAAAGAAGAACAAAAGAAGGAAGGAGAAAGAATGAAGGAAGAAAGAAAGGAAGAATTATAAAGGAAGGGAGAAATAGGGAAGAAAGGACAAAAGTGAGGAAGGAAGAAAGAATAAAACAAGGAAGAAATAAACAAGAAAAGAAAATGAAGAAAGAAAGAAGGAATAAAAGAAAAAATGAAGAAACGAAGGGCAGAAGAAAGAAAGAAGTAATGAAGGAGGAAGAAACAGAAAGAAAAGGGGCAGGATGAAGGGGGAAAGGAAGGAAGGAAAAGAAAGGAAAGAAAGAAGGAATGATGGAAAACAGAATGAGCAAGGAAGGATGAAAGAATGAAGAATTAAAGAAGGAAGGAAAAAATGAGAAAAGAAAAGAAGAAAGAAAGGTAGAAAGGAAAGAAGGAAGGTAGGAAGAAAGAATAAAAAGAAAGCTATAAGGAGGAAGAAGAAAGCTATAAGGAAAAAGAAAAACAGGAAATATAAAAAGAAAAAGGGAAGAATGAAGGGAGGAAGAATAAAGAAAAAGGAAGGTAGAAAAAAAGAAAGAGGGGCCCGGGAGATAGCATGGAGGTAAGGCGTTTGCCTTTCATGCAAAAAGGTCATCGGTTTGAATCCCGGTGCCCCATATGGTCCCCCGTGCCTGCCAGGAGCAATTTCTGATCATGGAGCCAGGAGTAACCCCTGAGCACTGCCGGGTGTGACCCAAAAACCAAAACAAACAAACAAAAAAAAAAAAAAAAAAAAAGAAAGAAACAAGGAATGAAGGAAAAAGAATGAAGCAAAGCTAGAAGAAAGGAAGGGAGAATGAAATATGGAAAAAAGAAAAACAAAGGAAGGGAAAGGGAAGAAAGGAAACAAGGAAGGAAACAAGGAGGTAGGGATAAAGGAAGAAAACAAGAAAAGAAGATAGAAAAAAGGAAGAAAAAGAATAGAAGAGAGGGACAGAATGAAGGAAGAAAGGAAGGAGGGATGGATGAAAGGAAGAAAAGAAGGAAGAAGGAAAAAGAAAGAAGAAACAGAATAGAAGAGAGGGAAGGCGTGAAGAAAGGAGGGAAGGAAGATAGGAAGTAATGAAGGAAGTTAGGAAGGAAGGAAAGAATGAAGGAAGGAGGCAAGAAAGAACCAGAAGGAAGGAAGAATGAAAGGAATGAAACAAAGAAGAATAAAACAAGGAAGAAATAAATCAGAGAAAGGAAGACAGAAAGAGAAAGAAGAAAAAGAAAAAGGAAGAAAGAAGGAAGGAAGAAAAAGAAAGCAGAAAGGAAGCAGGAAGGGAGGAAGAGGAATAAAGGGAAGGATGATGGAAGGCGAGGAGGAATAAAAAATAAAATAAATAATAATAGAGTAAAAATTAAGCAAGCGAGAACTCAATTTGCTTTGTTCTTTCTTTCTTTTTTTTTTTTGCTGGTCATTTAATTTTGATTATATTTGAGATAAAATTCCAGTGTTCACCTGCTCCATGTTATAGGAAACACTCATAGAAATAAAGGTTCTTGTCCAGAACCTCTTAATGATTAAGTGGCAATGATTTAAAGTCTGTGTTTGTGTTTTTGTCATGAGCTATGTTTTTTTTATTAGATTCACTGGAGAAGGACCAAGGAATTCTGAAGATGCTTTCTAGTTCAGTGGTTTTCAGCTTTTGACACCTGGTGCCTGGCATTGGTCAGGCACAGTGATTGGAAACCATTCACCAAGACAGAGGTGGTGTTATTTGCTCTCAGAACAGTTTTGGACCATACAGCATTTTAGGTGGACTTTGTGCAGGTATTTGGTAAAGAGAGAGTGACCCATGTTGGCTTCCTCTGCTGCTATGTTCAGGGCCACCCAGAGCAAGCTCTATGGTGTTCTCAGCACTGGAGGTTGACAAGTAGACAGTGAGTTGTGGCACATCTGTTAGGGACCACACAGCCTTCTGTCTAAACACTTTCATGTAGCACAGCTGTGCAAAAGGCACCCTTGAGTTCTTTGGTAAACAAGGCAGGGCGGTTGCCTTGGTGTCTTTCCATCCCTCTCAGTCTCTTAGGAGATCATCCACATCACAGATCCAAAGCTGAGAAGTCTCTGAGCAGCACAGTGAGATAAATTAAACCAGAACTGTCCTTGCTGCTATAGGGGAAAAAATCATTTATTCTTTTATGGTGCCTTGGTTTCCTTGTATGGAAATGAGGCATATAGATATAAGTCTCACAGGGTGAAGTTTCACAGTATGTGTTTATTGCTGTCTTTTAAGTAATCAGAGATTTACATATTTTGCAAGGGCAGGGTGGGCACTTTGAATGGACCAAGACCACTCCCCCACTGCCAATTTTTAAACAATGGGAACAATTGACTGCAGTATGTGGTTGATTTAGGATAGTGATGCTCTCTTTAGCTCACTTTTACCTTATGACTAACATGTAAATATTCTTCACTACAAGGAAAGGCAGACCAAAGAGGTCTTCAAAGTGGAGCAAATTGGGACCTTGTAAAGCTATCCCATGGAAAAGAGGGTGGCAGGAGGAACTGGAGTTGTCTTGTTGGAAGAGTTACCATTTGAATTCAGCTGAATTTGATACTAGAATTTGATACTAGAATTTGATAGGGGAATAGCAAGAGTTAAGTTAGGTGGTTCACAACGAACAAGGGTCATTGCTTTTTTTTTGGGGGGGGTCACACCCGGCAATGCTCAGGGGCCACTCCTGGCTCTATGCTCAGAAATCGCCCCTGGCAGGCACAGGGGGCCATATGGGATACCGGGACTCGAACCACCATCTAAAGGCAAACGCCTTACAATGACTCCATCCCAGGGTCATTGTTTTTAACAGGGAAGTATAAATAGTTCATTATTTTTTGTAGGAGGGGCATAACTGGCAGTGTTCAGTGTTCATTTCAAGCCCATATGCTGTTCTGGGGATTGAGTTGTGGTGCATCATGTGTAAGGAAAGTGCATTACCTCTGCATCATATCTCTGCTCTCTCCACCTTTTTAACAATCCATTAGGTGGGTGAGTTTCTAGGTTTTCAGTTTTATATTTTATTCTTATTGACTAAAATTTACTTATAAAGATGTAAGAGAAAAGAATGATAGGAATATGTGTTTAGGAGATAACAAGGGATTCTCTAGAGTGAAAAGAACAGAGAGAGATGTGTTCCAGAGAGTACAAAGATTTGAAAGAGCATGTCTACTTTTATATTAGATGAAAAGATAGAAGATCTTTTCTGTTTGGTTTTTTTTTAATTTAATTTTGTATTGAGGAATTTTTCATTTTTTCTTTTATTGATGAACTTTTAAAATATCATTTAATTACTAAAACTATTATGATTTACAAAGTCCTTCATAGTTGGGTTTCAGACATACAATAAATCAGGGTCAATCCCACCACCAATGTTCACCTTCCTTCATCATGTTCTCTAAGTGCATTCCATACTATCCTCTCTACTCCCCAACCTGCCAGTAAAACAGGTTTATTTTAAGTTTAGACTTTAAAGTTTGAGTCTCTTGATTCCATTATTGTTGCCTTTGACTTGGATATTTATTTCTGTCTTTTTATAAACACCACCAACGCAACTGTGAAGCTTAACCTTTAGCCCCCACCCTTTCATATTTCTTTTTCCCCCCTCCATTCAAATTTTTTCCCTCTACTTGCTATATTCTTGGACCAACGGTGTTTGAAACAACTCCCATTTAAACCATGCATTTCTTCATGCTATTTTTCTAAATACCACATATTAAATAATATAATTTTGTATTTATCCTTCTTCTGGTTTACTTTATTTAACATAATGTCTTCCAGTTCCATTCATGTTGCAGCAAATTGCATGATAAAGATGGACATTCTTGAAGCCTAACATAATTTCCCTTTATCCTGACAAGCTTAATAAGCTCTTTTGTTTGTCTGCTTTTTATGCAAAAGAGTAAATATAGTAATGCTTTACTCTGAATGTTCTGTGAACACAAGAAAGGGTTTTACTTTATGGATACCTATATTTGGACAATGAAATCTGTACTTTCCAATGAGCAGTGAATAAAAGTGCTATCTCCAGAGATGCATTTCAGTATTAATGTGGACAAACCAAAGAGCTTCTTCTCTCTTCTTCTTCTACAGTCTCAGCCAATGTTTAAGAGACAGTAATTAATTCATCAATAATGTTCTCACGGTAGATGCCATCATAGTGTGGAGATCTATTTTAGCAGACTATGATGGACATATAAAAAGAAGATAGAATAAACCTTCACTAGTTTAAATTGCTATTGAACTGGCGTGTCTCTTATTGCAGCATACCCGAGCATATCCTGATTGATACAAATAAAGGACTAGAGAAGTGTTAAGCTTCTTGTCATGTGCAAGGAAGGTTTTTTTTTTTTAATGACATATTGGAATTAAGAGAGAATTCAATATATTACACTAAAAAACAATGAACATATGGAGGGTAGAAGTAGTTTAGTACAGTAGTTTGTTTGGTACAGTAGATGACACAGAAATAATGTCAGAAAAGAAAAAGAAATCACAATTAGATTTATCTATCTGCAGAAATGTGTTTGACTACTTATCGTGTCCTACCTGACACAACAGACAGGATTGCCTAAAAGACAGGCCTAACTCATAATCTGGGTTTCCTTACCATTAAATCTTTGGGGCCAGAGGCTCCTTTTTCTCCCAGCAGGAGGAGCTGCATCCAAGTCCTGTTCCTGTTGGAACCTGGCAGGAGATATGTTCTACTAGGTAGAAAAGCTAGTTAGCTTCTTTAGTAAACAATGAAAACGTAAACAATGAAACTTTCAGACTCTGGCACCCATGCAATGTGCTGTCCCATGTCCACAGGTATACTCTCAACCATGGACTTCAAACAGAAACATGCACCAACAGCAGATTTATCCAGGTGTTCTGACCTAGCATGTCTCTGCATAGAAAGAACATTGGTCTTCTATTGCTGACTTTTATTTTGTAAATTTTCCTAATGATCTTTGATCTAGTAACTTCTACTATGTCCTGAGTCTGTTTTATATTGTAAGATAGGTATGATAGCGATGAGATATATCCTGCAAAACCACCCCAGGTGTATATTTACTGTACCACACCTACCAGTAGAAAGGTGGGAGTAGAAGCCTGAAGAGGGCCTGACCAAGAGACTGTCTAAATCACACAGAAAATTATAAAAAAAAACCCAAATTACAGTGAAACACAATGCCTAAAATGAGGACATCAAAACCAACCAAAAATGTGCATTCCTTTCTTGTTTAAATTAAGTGACTGAATTCAATAAATCAATGTTTTGAAAAGAGAATCAGTGTTGTTCAAAATGATTAGACTTCACTTTTCTGTTTTTCAACTCTGTCACAGAGCTCTTTGAGGAATCCTCTAAGGATCACAGAGCAAACACTACTTAACCTATGAGTTAGATTCAGGGGCATTTAGAATCTCTGGGGCTTAGTTCATACTTAGGGGATAATGCTGTAAGAGCAAGTGGAGCCCCAGCCCATCTTTCTAAAATCTCTGAGTCCCATATTATAACTGAAGCGTAGGATGCTTGTGTTAAAAACAGTAAAACACATTCAAGTAATTTAAAATATAGGCTGATGTTGTTGTTACAATTGGAGGGGAGTGCATTGATACCTGAGAAAAACAGGAGTTGAGGAGATTGTGAGGAACTTCTGTAGAATTTCACAAAGCAATTTCTGGGCAGTTTAAAAGATTTTTAAGAAGCTTATAAAAACAGTTTCTTGTAATGCTAATTTGTCTACACAATGAAAATCTTCCTATGCTTTCACTTGGGATATCATTAACTCTACTCTTCTCACTGTCAGAGAGTGGTTGAGGGCCCACACCAGAGAACCCACAAAGGAGTAAATCAGATAAAGGGAGGTTATCCTGTGAAAAGAAAAGTGTTAGAGAGATGATGGGAGGAAAGAGCTAGAAAGGTCATGTTTGCACACGCAGAGTAGAAGAGAAATAGCTAGAAGGGTATATATATATATATATATATATATATATATATATATATATATATATATATATCAAGGATAAATGCTAAAAAAAGAAGGGAAGGGGAGATGGTTAGAAGGGAACATGCCAGTGGAGTGAGCAGTGCTGAAACCTAATATGCATTGAACTGTTAATGATGAAAACCCATCATTAACAGTATTGCAAATCATGGTGCCTAAAATAAAAATAAAATATTTTAAAAAGGGAGTGGCATATTTAAATAGGAGGGAAAAGGCACAGTAAAAGAAAGATGGCCCTGAAAGGAAAGGAATCTGTGGGAAAGAACTCTGTCACAGCCATTTTGGTTTCTAAGAGGGAGGGGTTGAGCCAGAAACTCATCTGTAGGAAAGTGAGGGTTATATAGTACCGGATATACGTGATTGATTTTTGAGGTGACTAAGAGACAACTTAAAATAAGATGGCAGAGATAGAGGAAGGCTTCCTGGTATCTGTTTTAATTTACTAAATGTGTAAGGACCTGGTTAGTACTGGGCCTATGAGTTCGATCAGATGAAGGATTTAGTCTTGTAAAAAGCTTGAGAATCTCAGGGTCTGAGGAGCCACCAGTTGCCCATGCCTGGTGTGTTCTGTGCTTGTATCACTTAACCTCTCTGGAGAGAGTGGATGGCGCCACTGGCTGTGTGAACTTCTAATACTGAACCCAGGCTTCTATTGACATTTTCATCCTGCCTCTAGCAGTGCTGACCAATAGAAGCCTCCACGTGTCTAAAGACTTGATTGCTGTGTTTACCCAGGGAGGAGAGCAATCCAGAGCACAGAGTCCCTAGGGGCAGGCAGGCTCTGGAGAGAAAATGAAAGGAAGTGGGAAGGGCATAGGCCATAGCCCCACCTCCAAATGGCCCATCGGAGAATTCACTCTGTTTCCTCTCGCTCTGGAGAGGTGCAGAGAGGCCAGAAATAGATTCGCTTGGTAATTCCTTACACTGAAAGAATATTAGAACACAGAGAGCAGGCAGAGTTGTTTCCCTCAGAAAGACAAGCTACAGGTAGGGACATTTATTTTTGCCTACAGATGGGGGTAGTGGTGTTCATTTTGCTTGGAGCCACACCAGTTATGCTCAGGGCTTACTACTGACTGCACTCAGGAATCACTCCTGGCAGTGCTCAAAGGACTATATGAGATGCTGGGACTGAACCCTGGTTGATTGCATGCAAGACAAGCACTTATGCACTGTTGTTCCAGCCAAGATATTAAATCAGTTTCTTCTGAAATAACTCTGAATTGGATTGTAAATGAGATATAAATAGGACCAAAATACATATAGAGTGACAGTGTCATAGTTCCTCAATCTCAACATATTTTAATGGAAAAGAAATCTTTAAGTGCTAATCAAAAAAAATGCTTTACAATCTATCTGATTTCCTATTATTTAAAGTAGAAGTGATTTTATGAATTTATTTAAAATATAATAGCTTATACATTTGCATGTCCAATTCTAATTGTTTTTGCATATTACAAAGCCCGGCAATAAAGTTCCTCTAAACTGAAATAGATTGGAAACTTGAGATAATCAGTACAAGAAACTTGGCCACAAAGTGTCCTCAGGTTGATGGAGCATAAACTAGAACTGGTATTGTGTCAGTTACATTTGCTTTTATTAATCCAGCAGTATCCTTGTCAGCTAAATATAAGTGTTTATGAAGAACAGTTGTTTTTATAGACAGGCAACTAACTGTATCTCTCTAAATTTATTAAGAGTCACTGACCTATGAAATATCTAAGTTCAAAAGTTCTGATTTCTGGTCTCAGGAGGTATTTTCATATTTTATTTTGATAACTCAATGCAAATCGCCTCAGTGGATTCTTTCTCACCTGTGTTCTTTGCATGCCGGTATAACTGTGCCTGTTTATTACAGGCTATTAACAAATATATAGCCCAGTTTAGCTTTATACAAATCAACTACATTTGAGGAGCTATGAAAAAAAAAAGTTTGAAGGGAAAAACATGCCCATCTTCAATTGCAACTATGCTGATTTAGAGATTTCTATCATTTTTATTTGTTTCATGCTAAGAACTTCACACTCATTTCACACAGTTCAGTGTGGACTCTCCTGTTGATTGCTCCTGGATCTGAAACATCACTTCTTCTGTAGATTTTTGAAGAAGTCACTTTTTCATACTCGCTATTGACTTACTAAGATAACAGGATAGATGTGCTAGCTTTGGTGTGATTTTTCCAAACTGAAAAGAAGAGCATGACTAAAGACCAAAGGATACAGCTTCTGTATTCTAGGAGTTGCACAGACATCAAGAGTTCTAAGGAAAATAATTTTTCATTTCTGTTTCATTCTTTTTACTAGCCTTGACTATTATAACAGTTCCACCTCCTCTTATAAGATCCCTCAGATACCTTACATATCTAAGTCAACATACAGATAGAGAATGCTGCAGTACATAAGATATTGCTACAGGGGATGCAAAGGAAGAACAATCTTCTAGCACAAATAAAATTCTCATAAATGTGTAAATGGACTGGAAGTGGCTCAGCTTCTTGACTGAAGGAGAGCTAAGTTCTCACTGAAGAAGAGGGGCTAGAAGACTGTTCAGAGAAAAAAGTGAGCTTTCCACTGGCCTTAAAGAGCTCAACTAAAGAATTTGCTTGACAATTTCTTGATGAATGAAGAAAAGAATTACTGGGTTTGGAGAGATATTACAATGGGTAGTATGCTTGCTTTGCATGTGACAGACCCATCTTCTATATCCAGCACCCCAAGTCCTGCCAAATATCTCTAAGCATAGAGCAAGGAGTAAGTATTACTTTCAGGTACATATACACAATGGAATATTATGCAGCTGTCAGAAAAAATGAAGTCATGAAATTTTCCTATACATGGATAAACACAGAAACTATTATACTGAGTGAAAAGAGCCAGAGGGAGAGAGACAGACCCAGAAGAGTCTCATTCATCTGTGGGATTTAAAAAAAAAAAGATAATATGGTAATATTACCCATAGACAATAGAGATGGGATTTGAAAGGACCAGCCCATGATATGAAGCTTACCCAAAGAGTGGTGAGCGCTGTTAGAGAAATAGTTACATCAACATCTATCATAATAATGGTAATAAGTGATAGAAATAGAATGCCTGTCTTGAAGACACTCAGGGTGGGGGAGGAGGAAGTCTGGAGGCATTGTTGGTAGGAAGGTTGCACTGGTGAAGGAGGATCTAATTTTTTTTTTTTTTGGTTTTTGGGTCACACCCGGCAGTGCTCAGGGGTTACTCCTGGCTCCATGCTCAGAAATTGCTCCTGGCGGGCACCGGGGACCATATGGGGCACCGGGATTCGAACCGATGACCTTTTGCATGAAAGGCAAACGCCTTACCTCCATGCTATCTCCCGGGCCCCAAGGAGGATCTAATTTTTATGACTAAAACTCAACTACAAACAATTTTATAACCATGGTGCTTAAATAAAGATATAAAGGAAAATAAAAGAATTACTTTCAGAATTGGTGAGATAGTTCAGCAGACTGGAGCTTATGCTTTGCATATGGGAGATTCAAGTTTGATGGGTCACTGAGCACCTTTTGGAGTTTCTTCTCAACATTGAGACAGGAGAAGTTCATGAACACTACTGTGTTTGGCCCCAAATATAAAGAAGGTAACCTATTTTGGCTACTTGATAGATTGACAGTTCTTTACTGGGAAACTTGATGTGGTCTTTTTCATCAAGTTAGAATGTCCAGGGTTGAGACTAGAGTGATAGGACAGTAATAGGGTATTTAACTTGCATGAGGACAACTTGGGGTGAACTGAATTAGATCCCCAGCTTCCCATATGGTCCCCTGGGTCTGCCAGAAGTGATTTCTGAGTTCAGATCAGACACACTGCCAGGTGTGGCCCCAAAACACACAAAAAAAAATGTACAAGGTTTAGTAAAGGTTTGGTACACAGAGGGCATAAGACATAGCAACAATGGAGGGAATCAATGGGCAAAGTCATATTTTATTTGGAGTAGGGATGGATGGGATACCAATGAGAACCTGTCTTTCTTGTTTCAAGACCTTGACAAGTTTACTTCCTTTCTTTTCTCTTCGGGACACTGGAAAGTCACTTCTGATCTGCTTACAGTTTGCTGCCTGGGAGGTCTAAGAAATTGTCTGCCAAGTGCCACGAATAAAGCAACACCCTGAAAACATGTTGGGAGAATAATGACTATCATATGAGACTTAGGATAGGAAGAGCATCATTTGGAGCTGTCATCGCTGTCCTGTACCAGAGGATTAACCTAAACAGTATTACTAGAAAAAAAATGAAAAAGGTGATTTAACAAGGATAATTGTCTATTGTGTCAAAGTAAGCTTCCTAGAGTACTTTTCTTTAAGAGGGCTAATTATCTTCATAGATAGCTTGAATATCAAGATTATTATAGGGGCTACTGATGTTTAATCTGTAATTATTGATGGCATGCTAATGAGTTGAGAAAAATAATGCTGATAGGGCTATCAGTATAAAAGTATATAAAGATTTAAGTCTCACAATGGAATAACTGAGAGTGGGTTGACTAGCTCTTGAGTTATAACTACGCAATTATCAAGTAGTCAGTGTCTCCTGTCACCACTGAGAAAATATCTGAGGAGTAAGCAAGAATTTGAGAGTGCAATAACTGTACATTTGGCAGGATGTCTATAAAGGTTTGGGCAAAAATGTGAAGAGTTCCTTGCATCTTCAACCACCTGCAGAACTAATTTTGTCTTTGTTTAGGCTGCTAGTGGAACCTTGAAGCTGAAAGTCTCCTGTTCATAAGTAAAGAGGATGTTCTATGACATACACAAATATGCGTATACATTTGGATTAGATTTGCTCAATTTTGCAAGGGTCAGAGAAATATCTCAGGTCAAAGGTAAAGGTGAGATTAAGAGCAAAGCCTTCTCTGAGCTTTGAGATAAGGCCTAAGACTATTTTTAAAAAGCTGATGGCTGCTATTTTGGAAACAGACCAGGAAGGCCTTGCTCTCCATTTTTTCTTTATTGCAGGTTCCTCACTGCTCCTCAAGTCAGGCATTCCCAGAGTCTCCACCTGATCCTTTTCCCAAAAACTCATGATCACTTCATACCGTTTTCATCCTCTCTCCAGGTCATCCTGACTACAGGCTTCAATTTACCTCTAGGTATCAGGGAATCTCCTCTGTGCACCTCTTTATTGTCTCCATGTGGGTTCCAGCTCTCCTCCCAGAAAAACTGTGCAGCGTCAGGGCTTGCTGACAGCTTCATGAGTGTGCACCTTTGCAACTGCATGCTGCCTGGCTCAGCAGGAATCAGCATGTGGTTTCATTTCCCTGGAAGATTTGCAGCAGTATTATACCTCTATAAAAGTACACATTATATAACAATGATTTTTCTCTGATTCTTGTCTGTCTGCTAGCTCTTCAGGAACAAAGCACAAATCTTATTTATTTTGGTGGCTAACCCCTAGCATGGTGTTTAGTCATGAAAGGAGCTCAGGTAGTGCCTGTAGAATCTATAGAATGGAAAAGAGAATCTGCAGTTGACGAGGAGTAAAAAAGAATATAATCAAGGTCTCACATCTCTCCATTTGGTGCTTGAACAAATGAAAAAAATATTCACATGGATTGTCAAGTTATGGCCTCTGAAATTTTTCTTTTCTTTTTTGAATTCCTAAACTAGCAAATTTGCTACTTCTTTTTTTTTTTTTTTTTTTGGTTTTTGGGCCACACCCAGTGACGCTCAGGGGTTACTTCTGGCTATGCGCTCAGAAGTCGCTCCTGGCAGGCACGGGGGACCATATGGGAACCGGGGGATCGAACCGTGGTCCGTCCTAGGCAAGGCAGCAGGCACCTTACTTCCTGCGCCACCTCCCGGCTCCCAAATTTGCTACTTCTAATTGTTTCTTGAAAGTCAAATCACATTTCAGTGAGCTTTGAATTTCCAGTGCACAGACATGACCAATGGGATAATGAAGACTTTAAAGGGTCACCAAATTAGTCTGACATGGACTACTAAATCCCCCTGGAGCACAGATTGCAGGCAAAAGAGAAGGCCAAAGAAAGAAAACAAAAAGAAAATTCTGGGACCCGGAGAGATAGCACAGCGGCGTTTGCCTTGCAAGCAGCCGATCCAGGACCAAAGGTGGTTGGCTCGAATCCCGGTGCCCCATATTGTCCCCTGAGCCTGCCAGGAGTGATTTCTGAGCAGACAGCCAGGAGTAACCCCTGAGCATCACCGGGTGTGGCCCAAAAACCAAAAAAAAAAAAAAAAAAAAAAAAG
The DNA here is from genome assembly GCA_004027635.1 of Crocidura indochinensis. Taxonomy (NCBI): domain Eukaryota; kingdom Metazoa; phylum Chordata; class Mammalia; order Eulipotyphla; family Soricidae; genus Crocidura; species Crocidura indochinensis. The sequence continues at coordinate 12,989 of PVKC010012699.1, forward strand.
GAAAATTCTAATTTTATAAAGCAGGTTACTTAATAAAGCAGGTTACTTAACTTTTATGTTATTCATTAATAAGGTAAAATAATAACATATCTACTTCCCACTTTGTGGTGTCTTAATAGATTCCATTTGAAAGTATTTTGTAAAATTACTTTGTAAGAATGTATTTAAATTTGTGAAGTGTGAGACTAATATAAATGTTGGTTACCATTAAATTTACTTATCATACATGCTACATTCCTTGATGTTTCTTCACCAAAAAGGAATGGTTAGTTTTAAATGCCCGAATAGATGTAGACCTCTTTGTCTCTGGGGAATAAAATTATTTTTAAATATTTTATTGCAACCATTGTGATTTACAAAGTTCTTCATAGTTTGGTTTCAGACATACAATATATCAGGATCAGTCCCACCACCAGTATCAACCTTTGTCTACCAATATTTCCAGAGTGCATTCCATGCTACCACTCCTGCTTCCAGACTGTTAGCATAACAGGACAATTTCATGTTTTGATTATTAATATTTGGGTCTCATAATTTTATTATTATTGTTGCCTTTGGCTTGGATATTTAGTTCTGTCCTTTGTTAACACCACCAATGCACCTGAGAACACTTAGAAAAATTTTCAACTTAAAAAATGCTTTTAGGGGCTCGAGAGATAGCACAGCAACAGGGCATTTACCTTGTTTGCAGAAGGACGGTGGTTCGAATCCCAGCATCCCACATGTGCCATTGAGCCTGCCAAGGGCTATTTCTGAGCACAGAGCCAAGAGTAGCCACTGAGTGCTGCTGGGTGTGACCCAAAATCCCCCCCCCCCCAAAGGCTTTTTAGAAGTCATTGCTCTTACTTTCCACCAACCTCACTTCAAGTCAAGTGAAAACATATTACCTTAAATTATGTACAAAGCATAAGGGATAATGTAAGATATGCTTGTATGAAGGCTTCTGAGAAAAATCAGGTGCCAGCATAAATAATTATAATCCAAGGTAGACTATAAAAGATGCAACAACAATGGTCTTTGATATCTTTGAAGAGGAGAAATGACATACTCCTGGAGGGCTAAGATGTGAGTCATCTTTTGGTTCTTGGAATCTGTCACTTTGATAAGGGTAAAGGTCTACTACTCTCTAGTTCTAAAAGAACTAGACCATTGTGGAGAAAGGCTTTTGGGGAATCTGTCTTTCTCAGAACCTGGAAACTGCACTGTTGCATTCTTAATCTCTACTCTGTGAAGCCAGAGTTTGTTCAAAATTTGTAATGTATGACTTCTTAGGATCTCAGTTTGGTGGCCTCTAGGCAAGCCCCTTAAGACTAGCTGTTTTTCATCTGGAAAATGGACACAATAATACTTACTTCAAAAGAATGTTGTAACATTTAATTGATGTGTGCAATGACTTCTGAGATCTAAAGATGAAAGACCTTGAAGAATAACACAACATGATTATTATACAGGAATTAATCCCTTCATCAACCTTTGGAAGTTCTATGTTTGTTCAATCTGTACCCTCTCTGGGTTCACTAGACTGCATTTCCAGATGAAAACAATTCATACAGGAAGGAACAGGTGGCTCATAATTTCCTGATAACCCTCTTAGACTTTCTCAGAAGAAGCCAACCTATAGCAATATAGTCATTGACTTGGAAGACTAAGTATTTTCTGCTCCTTGTTACAGAGAAAAATGCCATGCCTAGTATTAATGTAAGTAAAGTATTTTTGATCACTTGAAAAACTTGATACCCTTGCTGGGAATATGATATTATTTGTCTTTTATTTTGAAAATTAGACAAGTGAATTTTAACGATTTAGTGGCAAAGCAGGACTTCACTTATATCTTATTATTTTCTTTGACTGTATTACTGTTTTGTTTTAATATTTCTTTTATTTTAGGTTCTTTAGTTATTAAAATGAATATGAAAGTTATTCTACTAATATATGTTTTTATGTGAGATCATATCATTAAAATATTTTGTAAACACTATATTATAAATATAGCAGTGTCATAGAGCATTATCTCGTCCATGATTCAGAAATGAATGATCCAGTCAAGACTCTTAGAAACAGATATAGTATGAGCAGTAAAGTCATTAAGACAGACTCACTGATTCCAAATTCGCTTAAAAAATCTCTACCAATTCCCTGTGGACTATTTGACCTTGAATATCTGCAGTAACAAGAAGTTTACTACTATTAATGTAGTCTATTTCATATTTAAATCTCCTCTTGGTTAAGATGTCATTTTTTTCTGATGGTAATAATATAAGTCTCTCTTTTGTTCAAGATTTGGATTGCAATTCTGGTTCTTGCCTCCACATTAAAAAACATCCCAGGGCCGGAGATAGCATGGAGGCAGGGTATTTGCCTTTGCCTTGCATGCAGAAGGACGGTGTTTGAATCCCGGCATCCCATATGATCCCTTAGCTTGACAGGAGCGATTTCTGAGCCTAGACCAGGAGTAACCCCTGAGCGCTGCAGGGTGTGACCCAAAAACTAAAACCAAAACCAAAACCAAACAAACAAACAAAAAAACACCCCAAACAGGCCAGAGAGATAGCATGGAGATAGGGCATTTGGCTTGCATGCAGAGGATGGTGGTTTGAATCCGGGCAACCCATATGGTCCCCTGAGGCTGTCAGGAGTGATTTCAGAGGGTAGAGCCAGGAGTAACCCCTAAGTGCTGCTGGTGTGACCCCCAAAACAAACTAAGCAAACAAAAGAAACAGATTATCTTATCACACTACAACTAACTAGTCCAGCAGCCGTTACTAGTAGTTCCTTTAACACACTTCGAGCTGGATGAATATATGTAGAACAATATATGCATTCTAAAAATGTTCTATAAGTAAATATAAAAATATATATATTCATTTCTCAGAAATATTGTGACTGAAAAACAGTACTTAGGAAGAAACTCATAGCAATACAGGCTTACATAAGGAAAGAAAACAATAAAATAAATGACCTAAATTTACATGTTGAATCTTTAGAGAACCAGTAACAGATAAACTGAAATCCTAGTAGAAAAAAATAGCAAAAATAAAAAATATGGAAACCAGGAAGACAATGCAAAGAATCAATGAAAGACAAGAAAATACAAAGGAACTTTGAGAAATCTAAGACATCATGAGAGTTTACTGTTAACAACTACTCAGTTAAGCTGGATAACCTAGAACAAATGAACAGATTCCTAGAGATCTGTAATCTCCCAAGATTGTGTAAGGAGGAAGTAGGAAATATGAACGGATATTTTTGAGAATTCTTTAATAAATTTTCAGGTCTGCTATCACTTTTCAGAAAGAAAAAATTTTCATTTTTTAAGACGATAAAAGTAGCTTATTAGAAAGCAGTAAGTAAAATAGGATGGATAAATCATATATGGCCCCTTTTTTGTTTTTTGTTTATTGTTTGTTTGTTTTTGGTTTTTGGGTCACACCCAGCAGCTCTCAGGGGTCACTCCTGGCTCCATGCTAAGAAATTGCTCAGGATATACTCCTGGCTAAGCACTCAGAAATTGCCCCTGGCTTAAGGGGACCATATGGGATGCCGGGGGATCGAACCGCAGTCCTTTCCTGGCTAGTGCTTGCAAGGCAGACACCTTACCTCTTATCGCCACCTCGCCAGTCCCAAGCTGGGTAATTTTCTATGCACCTTTGCCATTGAGTTTACTGTGTTCCTGCTGTATTAAGGGATAACCTTTGTAGTTAGATCCATGGGGTATTGTTGAAGGATTGAGCCTGGAAGTTCTTTTTTTCCCCCCTTGACTGTATTCACATGAATTATAATTGTGAGCAGTTTGAGATTCGATTAGAGTGGTATGTGAGGCTGTGTAGTTAAACAGATGTGGAACTGGGTCTATTGGTACAGCAGAGGTTAGACGTTGAAGCTGCAGGAATCTTGTTAGAAGGGATCGAATTTTGCCTCAGTTCCAAAAGGCCTGCATTTCTGCCAGGAGATTTATCTATCTGAGAGGATGAGGAGGAAGCAAAGGTTCAGAAGAGGTGGAGCTGGATGTGCTTTTGTTTGTTTTTAATTTCTTTTTGAATTTAAGTATACATTGATTTCTCACAAAGTTTGCTTTTACTTCTTATACTTTAGATGTGTCTGAAAATTTGTATATAAGAACAAATTAGAGACTGGTTCAAATGTGCTCCTAATCTAAGATCCCACGGTTCCATCCCCCGGCATCCCATATGGTCCCCCCAAGCCAGGGGCAATTTCTGAGCACCTAGCCGGAGTAACCCCTGAGCATCAAATGGATGTGGCCAAACCCCCCACAAAAGGAATTTATTAAATAATTATTACATGAGAAGAACAGAGCTACATATTTTTAGATGTTTTTACACAGGATCTATCACTTAATCCTGCCCTCCACGTGGCAAGAAACATGATACTATCTCCAAGCATTGAGAGAGAATTGACATTAACACTCGACTGCATTCATTGACCTGCAGTTATTGTTCTCTTGTTTTAGGGAATACATGACATTCATGAATCATGAAATGCCAGCAAAATCTTTTGCAATGCTCCCCAAAGTTTGGATTCTTCTAATCCAATGGATGTATTGTAAGATAATAACTGTATCCATATATGTGTCTGGGACTGTCTAGAGACATTGGAAATGACAGAAATATTGTACTTATAAGGTGTGCACATTTCCTCGTGTATAATTGGTTAATTTTGTGATTAATAAAACAATTTTAGAAACATATGGAATTTAGCAATTTTCTAATTATAGAAAAATTGAATGGAATGTACAATGGGTTCTTTCCAACCTTACTATTTCTTTAAAGTTCTCCTATTATCACTTATATTAGTGTGCTATATTTGTAAGTATTATTTTGCTAATATTGACATATTATTAACTAAAATTCATAGTTTATGGTGAACTATTTCTTCCTAGTATACCTTGATTATTAATAAATTATCCTCTCTGTCTTATAACTTTTTAAGTCTGAAGTCTGATATTAAGATGACTAACTCAGATTTTTTAAGGGATTTGTTTGCTTGAAGAATTGTCTTCCAACCTTTGACTTTGAGTCTGTGTTTGGTCTGACTGCTATTCATATGTGTTTTTTTTTTTTTTGCAGACATTAGAATGTTGGATTAAACTATCTGGTTCATTTTCCTACTCTGTGTTTCTTAATTATTGTATTTAGTCCATTGACATTGAGAGAAATTATTGCCATGGAATATGTGCTTTTTTTTTTTTTTTTGAGGGTTGGTGTGTTTGTGAGGCTTACCTTGCCTTAAAGTGCTCCCTTCAGTTCTTTAAAAAGTTGTGAGTTTGTGAAGTTCCTAAACAGTTGTTTATCTGTGAAGATGTGTGTCCTTCCCTCAAATCTAAATGAGAGACTGGCTGGGTGAAGTATTCTTAGTGAATCATTGATTTCGCTGATTTTTTTTTCACTCACCACTGTCTTCAGGCATATAGGGTCATGTGTGATAAATTTGCTATAAATATTAAGGATTCTCCTTTTTATTTATTTATTTTAATTTTGCTGCTTTCCATATTCTATCTAAATGTAGGTTTCATCATTGTGACTAGGATATACCTTGGGTATTATTATTTGAGTCTCTTTTAGTTGGTACTCTCCAGAATGTGGGTGCATGCATTCTTCAACTCTGAGAACTCCACATCAATGATGTCTTTAAATATTACTTCTTCATATTAGTTTTTGTCTTGAATCTATGGGACCCCAATGATTCTTTTTTTTTGTAGTTTTTTTTTTATTTTTACCAAAGTGGATTACAAATATTTCACAGTAATATTTTAGATACATAGCGACATTGAATCAGGGACATCCCTACCTCCAATGTTGTCCTCCCTCCACCCCTGTTCACCGCATGCATCTCATATCTCTCTCCTTTACCTCCTGGGCTGCTAGTATATGTGGTCCCCTCTGTGTCTAGCTTGTTGTAGATTGGATATCAATTCTGTTGTCATTGGCTTTGGATTTGGTGTTTACCTCTGATCATTTCTTTTTTAACTTCTACTTAGTGATCATACTACTCTTTGGTCTTGGTACTATCTATTTTCCTCCCCTTAATTTATGAGGCAGAGCAAGATGAATCAAGTTATGTGGTTCTGTTTGAAGGAAAGAAGAACAAATAAAATGGGGCAAAAATCAAACAAGCAAACAATGGGAGAAGTCCTTCTAAAGGCTATAAATATCAATTTAAGAGAAGAAAGGGAAAAAGGAAGAAGATATAAAAACAATACTAAAAGAATCAAACAAAAATTTTGAAAAGCAAAGACAATGAATGCACAATAACCACAGTCCTGAAATAAAAACAAAACAAAGCACAAAACAAACAAAAAAACATGGAAAAAACAAACAACAACAATAACCCCCCAAATTAATTTTTCCTTCCTTTTTTTTTTTGCATAGACACAGTAAATATTGGGGAGATTAGGAAGGGAATTAATTCCCTTGACCTAAAAGATACAGGGTTTCTCCTCCCTTGAAGTATTCTGTCGTGGGAATAACTACAGGCTCCTTACATGTTCTTTTACTCTTCTCTAGATCCTTTTCTGGTGTTTGGAAACTTTCTGTTCCATCATAGATGATAAAAGCATGTCTCTCTAGCTAGAGATCTTGGTATTTGCACAGTCAAAGGATGGAGCCTAGGATGGAATCTTTATGGTTCTAGAACTTCTGTTCCATCACTGTTGTTTTAATCAGTCTTTTGTAGTTGGTTGTCTTGGTTTTTGCCCTGATCCTATGATGTACAGGATAGAGTCTTTCATTATGTTTTCAGAAGATCTGCTCAGTTACAGTTTTCTCAGTCAGACCTCTGGAATTAGAGATCTTGGTTGTTGTACAGATTGTAGGCTAAGGCCTAGACTAGGGTTTTTTTTTATTGGGGACCCCAATGATTCTTATGTTGTTTCTATTGAACATATTCCAACATTTTGTAATTTTTATAAATGTGTTAATTTATTTTAAGGATCTTTTCAGTCTTCTATTCCTTTAAATTTATTTTTTTTTTTGTCTTCTGCTGTTGTCTGAAAGGTTCATGGAGCTCATCTCCAAGCTCACTGAATCTGTCCTCAGCAGCTATCACTCTGCTGGTGAAGTATTCCAATGAGTTTTTCATTTTACAAATCAAGTTTTTTAGTTCTGGCATTTCTGTTTGAAGTTTTCTCATTTCTCTTCTCATATACTCTTAACTCTTATTTTCTGTCCATTCTATGATTTCTTGGAGTTTCTCTAAAGTCCTTAACATTTCCTCTCTAAAATTCTTATCAAAGAGGCTCTATGATTGGCTGAAATTAGCTGGACCTTCAGAGATGCTATCTTTATTCATTAAGCATCATGGGGTTCTGTGTTACTTTCCCACTGTGACCTTTGCAGTGTAGTGGTCATTTTTTTTAATGTGTTAAGTAGTATGGATCATTGACTAGAAAAACATGCTTGGCTGTGGAACTGAAGCAGAATGACTGTGCTCTTCTTGGGTGCACTGGCTTGGGTGAAAATAGCTCTTCTCTGCCCCAAAAAGAAATCTGCTGCCAGTTTTTCTATCTGCCTCAGATTCTTCAGCTAATATAACTCTGTGTTGATTCTGTAGGCACTGGACAAATGTATAATGATAAATGTGTAATAACCAGGGGACGTAGAGGTAGCATGGAGGTAAGGAGTTTTCCTTGCAACCAGAAGAATGGTGGTTCAAATCTTGACATCCCACATGGTTCCCTGAGCCTGCCAGGAGTGATTTCTGAGCAGAGAGCCCGGGAGTAACCCCTGTGTGCTGCTGGGTGTGACCCCCCCCCACAAATGTATAATAACCATTATGTTATCTTTAGTTTCTACCTCTAAAAACTCCTGTGCTCCACTAAATCATTCTGCCTTTCAACTCCCTAAACCTCTGATATTTTTAGTATTGATAACTTTTTGCCTTTTTCAGAATGTCATATAGTTGGCTTTATGATACCCATAACCTATTAAGATAAACTCTTTCACTTACAATATGAATTTTATTTTCCCCTTTTAATACTTTGATGGTCTATTTCTTTTTTTTTTTCTTTTGTTTTTTTTTTGGGGGGGGTCACACCCGGCAGCGCTCAGGGGTTACTCCTGGCTCCATGCTCAGAAATTGCTCCTGGCAGGCACGGGGGGACCATATGGGGCACCAGGATTCGAACCGATGACCTTTTGCATGAAAGGCAAACGCCTTAACTCCATGCTATCTACCCGGCCCGGTCTATTTCTTTTTAATCACTGAAAATGTTCTGTTGTCTCAGCAGGGGCCAGAGCTGGGTTCAGAGCTCCCACAAGCCAGGAATTCTCTTGGTCTTGTACTGGCATGTGGTGGGCACTGGGATGGACAGCTAGCCCGAGGACCCCGGAATTCCCATTAGTCTGGGGGGCCAGACTCCCCCATGCCAGAGGGGCTGTTCTTGAGCACCTCAGGTAAGCTGGGCCCTGCGGGAGGGATTTGGGGTGGAATGCAGCTCCATCCCCTATGTATTCACAAATAGCAGGGGCCAGAGCTGGGCCCAGAGCTCCCACAACTGCAGACAGTAGTCAAAGTAATATCCCCTTATCCATAACAGATCCCCTACAGTATGGTCGTTTTTTATTTATAACCATTCTCAAAAGCGCGCGGGTGCTAATGCGCCTGCGTGACAAATAACCTTTTTAACCCATCCAAGAATACTCTTCCCTTGACTATATAAAAGGTAATGGAACACCCCATATAAGGAGGATTGCACTCAAATAGATATCTGAAATCAATGTTTATGTGAACGTTATTTTTTATAATGTTGAAGTCCTCTCTGACTGCCAAGCCTTGACCTTAAATATTTATCTATATGATGAATATAGCCCCACTTATTCATTGCCCCTCCACACTGAGAGACCCTTATATTTCCCCATATTCCAACCCTGATTTATTACCTCCCCTTTATTTACCCCTTTTTTTCCCTCAATTCTTACCTTGATAGGCACCAAATCCAACCTCTTCCGCAATAAAGCACCATTCAGCTCCTCAATGAAAGACACCTTCTAGAATCCCCTTCTCGTGTCTCAACAAGAAACCTCAACCAACACGCCTGCTGACTTAAGCTTGTGACCCCTTCACCCCCCGTCAAACCAGGGACCTATACATCATACCAGAATCAGCTGCGGCAAAACTCCCAACTCAAGGACATTACAGGACTCTGAAATTTCGCAAATCATATCTTAAACTGTAAACTAAAATTTGTGATAAGAAAAAGAAAAAGTACCTTGACTTCCACTCCCCACAAGAGTATCTCAGAAGACCTCATTGGGAGGCCTATATTGCCTACGTAAGTCTAATATCATATTAATATTGCATCTTAATATATATATATACTCCTAAACATACAGATAGCCTCCCTTTCACTTTCTTTTTTCAAATACCTTTCTTTTCCTTTTTTTTTAAATTTTTTAGCTCAGTTTCATCTATTTGCTCTATTTTTTTATATATGCATATTCTCAGCTTGGGTGCTCCCGGGTACAAAAACCAAGAAACGTCTTGCCTGGGATAAAAGCTCAGACCACACCACAGGTACTGTATGTGTAGCCTTCATCCTTACTTGGAATAGCACCAGCAATACAAAAGGACACCTTACGTTTTTGTATTGGCATAGTAAATAAGGGGAAATCATGGACTCAGACAGAAGATCTTATCTTCTATAAATAAGAACTCACTTTTTATACAAGGGTGCCTCCCATCATGGACATATGTCATGTGGATGTAACTCAAGTCTCCACGAGATCGGACACTGTCCATTCTCTAATCCCAGATCCCAGATGTAAAACTGAAACAACTCCCTGCAACAACACCAGGAACTAAGCTCTTTTGGGAGATATACTAGTGCAAGTGTTGATAAGACAAAGTGGACAGGGAGGAAATGTCAATTTGACCTAAGACCGGAGGTCCTATCACATCACCTAGTGGAAACCAGAAGATGTATTGTCCTTTGAAATATGAAAAATAAGAGCACTAACTTCAGAAAACTGACTGACAACAGTGACTGGTAGAACTTACTTGGAAACCATTAAGGAAAACCCTACTCTAAGCAATAGTCCAGATCTCTTACAAAAATCAAGATTTCTTAGCACAGAGGCCCAATTCTGACAACAGAGACTGAGCAGAATCTTTGGAATCATGATTTCCTAGACTATGGCTTAGGTAACTAGCAAAAACATGGAGCACAGGACACAGAAAACTGAACACATCAACAATGTTGGAACAACCTCTAGAACCTTAAAGACTCTACCCTAGGCCTTGTCCTAGGACATGTGCAAATACCGAGATTGCTTTCTACAGTGACCTGATTTTCTCATCCACAACTGAGAGGAAAGTTTCCTGACACCTCCACAA
>PVKC010012700.1:0-23541 GCA_004027635.1 Crocidura indochinensis
GCATAGCCAGGAGTAACCCCTGAGCGTCACTGGGTGTGGCCCAAAAACCAAAAAAAAAAAATTTCAAATAGAATTATTTGTTTGTTTTTCGGGCCACACCCTCAGGTACTCAGGGGTTACTCCTAACTCTGCTCAGAAATCGCTTCTGGCAGGCTCTGGGGACCATATAAAATGCCAGGAATTTAACCTGGGTCCATCATCGGTTGGCCAGGTGCAAGGCAAAAACCCTACTGCTGTGCTATCTCTCTGGCCCCCCAAAACCCTTTTTTTTGGTTTTGGGGTCACACCTGGCAGTGCTCAGGGGTTACTCCTGGCTCCATGCTCAGAAATCGCTCCTGGCAGGCACGGGGGACCATATGGAGCACCGGGATTTGAACTGATGACCTTTTGCATGAAAGGTAAACACCTTACCTCCATGCTATCTCCCAGATCCCAGAAAAAAAAAAACTTTTTAATAAAAATGTTTCTTTCAATTTTCCCCAAGGCTTTTATAAGCAAAGTAGAAGAGGATAATTTAAAAATATTTGTTTACACTGGTGGTGCTGTTAGTGTTGAAACAATGAAAGCCCTAATCAACTCTATTAAGAATATTTTGAAAACCACTAAAAATTTGAAAAAAAAGAATATATCCTAGAACTGGGTGCTGAAAGGAAGTAAAGTGATATGCATGGTAATGTTTCAGTAACAAACCACAGTACCAGAGAGAGAGAGAGAGAGAGAGAGAGAGAGAGAGAGAGAGAATATGTCTGTGAAAGAGGCAAGCTGGGTGGCTAATTGGGGAGCAGAAAGGAAACTGGGGACCTTGGTGGTGGAAAATGTACACTGGGAAATGTGCACTGGAGCATTGTATAACTGAAAATAAATCGTAAATAATTTTGTCACTTTATATCACAGTGATTCAAATAAAATAATCATTAGTTAAAAAATGTCTATCCCATATGCAGTTAGAGATGGGCTTCACATGTGTAGCTTCTCGATATAGGATATGGAACATGTAGTATAGGTTCAGGTTTTTCACAGAGTCTCGAATAGAGTCTCAAAATAATTTGGACATACTCAAAAATAATTGAAAAAAGAGAAAGAAAATTCAGGGGGGAATGCTTAAAAAGAAAGCATGGAAAATGTATCAAAATCAACGATCATTTTAGAAACCTCAATTTATTGATCTTAATATAGTTGAACTTGGGTTCATTTAAAAATACATCCATAATGTCCATAATCCATACACTGAACTCAAGTCCCTGAAATTGTTTTGAGTTCTGTTTTGTGTTCAGAAACTAAAAACTCATAGACACTCAGGGATAAAATGAAAGATAATTATCGTAATTTGTGGTGGCCACAGGTATGAAGAAGCTTGTCACTAAATGAAGGTGAAGGAGAGGAAGAACAGTAGGCCACACTGGTGGTTAGATAGAGGATGGAGGTATTATAGACAAGTAGCACAGCACAGACATAGCATATTAATAGTCTCACATGGGAGAAGTAGAAGACATGCAATTCAGCTGGAAAGACAGGATCGAACAGGACAAGAATAGATCTCAAAGGTTTTGTCTACTTCCTTATGCTGGGGCTTCTCATACATCAGTATGCAGCTGCATCAATCAGGGACCTGGTGAAAATGCAGATTCTGTAAGTCTGGGAGGTTACAAAGAATGTACTAGCTCCTAGATGATGTTTGGTATAGTGGATCCCATATTATCCTGTGGGTCACAGGGCTGTAAACAATAGGAAGCAAAGGAAATATTTCCCTGGAAAAAAAAAGAGGGATTAACCAGACATTATGTTCCCAATAACCTGTATCAGGATATGAAGAGAAAAAAAATGGAGACAGACTGTGAAAAGGACATGGATATCAAGAAATTTGGAGTCAAGGGGCCAGAGCGATGGCGCAGCGTTAGGGCGTTTGCCTAGCAAGTGGCTGACCTAGGATGATCTGTGGTTTGAATCCCCTGGTGTCCCATATGGTCCCCTCAAGCCAGGAGCAATTTCTGAGCTCAGAGCCAGAAGTCACCCCTGAGCATCACCGGGTGTGACCCAAAATCAAAAATAATAAATAAATAAAAGAAATGTGGAGTCTACGAAGAAAATAAATGAGGGAACAATATTCAACAAGTAGGTATAAATCAACTGACAGTCTATGAAGCTACTGAAAAACTTTTCTTTGATAAGGAAATAGTTATGAGGATCACAATAAAATAAAATATAAGAAGGTAAGTATCCTAAAACATGCACTGCTTCATTTGAATAAACTGAATCCTCTCAGGGTCTCTTTTCACATATTAGTCCCCAAAAGAAGCACAAAAGTTATCAGATAAGCGGCAAGTCCTATCCTGCAGACAATGATGACAACACAGTAAATCTTTATTTTTAGCCATCACTTGATGTACACTATCACTATTAGCAGTGAACTTCAGACTGAACAGTTGTTTTATAAAAAATTATGGAAAATAGAATGAAAGTCCACCAGAACCTAAACAAAATGATTTCCTATTTTTTATAGTTCATAGGTACCCTAAGTTAAAAACTTGTTTTCATTTATGAGCAAGAAAAACTGCCAATCCTTGTACATCTTTAAATAGAGGGATAAAACTCAAAAGAGAATAAAATAAAAATAAAAATTGCAATGGGGTGTCTAGGTTGTTGAAAAGGAAAGACATTTGATAAGTTTTTTTCCTTTATGCAAAAACCAAAAAATCGCAACTTCTAACGAGATTTGCCTTCCAAAGAAAACCGATCTACAGGTCTTTGGTACAATACTGACTGACATTCATTATCAAAAACCAAACCAAACCAAGCCTTTACAAACACTAAATGCCATATCCCTTCTCACCACTTTCCCTCACATTTCTAGAACTGAATACATCTCTAGTAGTCACACTGATTGAAAACAAAATCCACAGAAAATCTCTGTGTGCCTACACATTTCCTTTATAGCAGCTTAAAACTCCACCAAGACCAAACAAATGCAGTTACCTACCTTGCTCTTCTGGGTTTTCAGGCTCCTAAATTAAGCCTTGGGCTGGAGATCTCCCCAAGAATCTCTTTTGAGCAGTGAGCCAGAAGTGTCTCCCATTCAAACTTGCAAGCACAGGAGGAAGAGGATTTCCTAAGGAGCAGACCTCAGGAGTTCTGCCCTGAGACTCAGTCAGGTCTGCCCTGAGACTCACACAGGCTGGCGACCTTTTAGGGAGCAGAGGTGAGCTGCCTCTGTCATTTGATGCAGGCAAAAGCCTAGAAGCACTGAGTGGTTGGAGGTGGGGGCGGAGGCTGGGAGGGGGAAGGGAAGTGATATGAAAACTGTAATAAATAAGAGATCCTCTTCACATGATTTCCTATATTTAGGATCTCATGTCTCTTTTACCGTCTCCCTAGGGGAAATAAGAAATTTTATTTTTTCCTTTGGCCACTGAAAAGAAGAGAATAAACATTTTAAGAACTATGAAACTGGGAAGCAGGCAAGAAGCTGATGGGTCATCAGCTTTACCTTTTTTTCCTTAATAAAATAAATTCTTTAATTGAATCACTTTGAAATACGTACTTGCAGAGTTGTTCATTATTGAACTTCAATCATAAAATATTCAACCCCCATTCTTTCATCAGTGCACATTTCCCATCAACAATATTCCCGGTTTTCCTTCCGCCATACCACCTGCCATCTCCCCTGCCTGCCTCTAAGGCAGGCATTTCCCCTCATCCCATTGGTACGTGCTTCCTGAAGTCTCCCCAAGTGTTTAATTGTACAAAAGTCAAGAATGCCTTCATCCTCTCCTCTGTGCTGAAGTACATACTGGCCAGAGTCCAACTCTTTTGCTTCAGAGCTCCTGGAGAGAACCAGATCAGAACAGACCTGAAAAGGATCAGTGAGAAAATAGTCTATCAGGTCTCTGTCATAATATTGAAGTTAAATACATCCTTGAAGAGATAAAAGCCCCCACTGGCCAAGCAAATGGAAGCAAAGATAAGCAAATGGGACTACAATAAACCAAATCAAATCCTTCTGCAAATCAAAGGAAATGATGACTAGGATACAAAGACTCCACACAGATTGGGAGAAATTACTCACCCAATACCCACCTGATAAGGACTTAATATTTAAGATATACAAGGCATTGGTAGAGCTTAGCTAGACAGAAAACCAGCTAACTCCACTGAAAAATGGCAAGAAGAAATGAAAAGATAGTTCCTCAAGAAGAAATACAGATGATCAAAAGGCACATGAAAAATGTCCTACATCACTAATCATTAGGGAGATGTGAGCCAAATGAACATTAAAATATTACCTCACACCACAGAGACTAGCACACATCAAAAAATAAATAAAAACAACCAGTGCTGGTGCAATTGTGAAAAAAAAAGGGGTTCTCATTCACTGCTTGTGAGAATATTAACTGGTCTAGCTTCTTTGGAAACCAATATGAATATTCTTCAGTAAGATAGATTTTGAGCTTCCATATAACCCAACAATATCACTCCTAGGAATATAGCCTAAGAGCCCAAAAACAATTCAGAAAAGCACTCTGCATCCTTACATTGCAGCACTCATCATAAAGGCCAGAATCTGGCAACAATCTAAGAACAGAGAAATTGATAACAAAACAGTGGTACATCTACGCAATAAAATATTATACAGCTATTAGGAAAAATGAAGTCATATCATTCACTTATACCTGAATGGATATAGAGTATTTTGCTGAGCAAAATGAGTCAGGAAGTGAAGAATAGACATAGATTGATCTTACATATTGTGGGATATAAAAGTAGTAATAATATCCAGAGATAATAGATATGAGGGCCAGGAGGACTATTTCATGGTAGGAAGCATGCCACAAATAGCAGAGGAGAGCGATAGGGGAAGAGAAGGGACCACTATCAAACTGATAATTGGAAGTGATCAGTCTGGACAAGAACAGGGTTCTAAAAGGGGATAAAATGATGTGCACGATACCCTTTCAGTAACAGTATTGCAAATCACAGTGTCTAAAGGAAAAATAAAGGAAGAGAACGTGAGAAAGAAGAAAAATGTCTGCCCCAGAGGCAGGTAGGTGCATGAGAGGAAGAAAACTGAGGCCATTGGTGACAGGAAATGTGCATTGGTGAAGGGTGTTGTACATTGTATGACTGAAATTCAATCATAAACAACTTTGTTACTGTGACTTAAACACTGTATAGTAAATAACTGCAGTGTTTAAATAAAGTAAAATTATTAAAAAAAAATGCCGATGTATGGCTTCTCCCTTGAACCCATGCATTTCTGTCTCTTTTCTTGCCTGCTTCCTTCCCCTTATAACCTTTGTTCACCCTTAAACACATATCCACTTGCTTGCCTCTATGGTCTATGTTTCTGTTTTCTCGTTCTTTGAATCTCATGGTCTCGCTTGAACATATATTCCTTGTCTTTTCTCCAGTTCATATCTTTCTAGGTTTCACTGAATAGAAACTTTCTCTCTTTACAACCAAAAAATCAGAATGTTGATAGCAACTCATTTCTAGTATTGAAAAAACTCTACAAGTCTATTTTTAATTGTGTGGTTTTTGGACCATACTTAGGGGTGTTCAGCATTTCACTCTTCACTTTGCATTGAGGGTTCATCACTTTTGATGATCAGGAGATCATACAGTGAATGGTGGATGTATTCAAGGTAATCCCACTACTCACATTTCTATCTCTCAATCACACTCAACAAGTCTTCATGCTATTTCACTCCAAAGTTAAAAGACTTACCTAAAAGCCTCCATCCAGGTTTAAAAATGAAAGAAAGTCCAAATTGATTAAAGCAATACACCCAGGAGTGAAGGTCCCCTAAATACAAGTCTCTCTATGTGTAGACTAGACTAAGCATCTATGAAGTTAGTCCTGACACAGGAAGACGATTAAAACTACCTATGTGTTACTTTGTATTGTGTTTGGGCCACACACAGTGATGTTCAGGGGTTACTCCTGACTCTGGGCTCAGAAATTACTCCTGGCTTGGGGGACCATATGGGATGCTGGGGCATCTAATCCAGGTTCGTCCTATGTCAGCCGTGTGCAAAGCAAATACCCTACCACTGTGCCACTGCTCCCCCCTCCCATTGCTACTTTTTACATTTTGCTCTGCAAGGATAGAGCCTACTCTTTTTTTTTTATGGAGAAAATCACAGTCTTTGTTGATGTATTTGAGTTTGGGGGGAAAGACTGAGGTCAGCCATGCTTTAGACTCTTTAATTATGAGACTGTAAAACTTCCTTTTATTGCTTAAGCCTCTAACTTTGATTTTCAATTACTTGCTAAGTGTTCTAGCTTATGGAATGACCCATTCACTATGACTTACACAGACCCTTAAAAAAAAGAAGGATTTTATGCTGGACTGTTATATATTTTTTTCAGGAAGACTTTTATTTATTTTTCTTCATTTTTTAAAATTTTTATTGTGGTCAAAGTGAATTACAATTCTCTCACAGTAACATTTGAGACACATAGTGACAATGTGAACTGTTATATAATTTTGACACGGGATAGACATTTTTTTAGTTTCACTACCACTTCTAAATTCCCTCATTCCCTTTATTTCATATATTAGCTATTCAAAATTTAATAGTCAATTATAGTTTTCATCAGGAGGTGGGAGTAGTGGGTGTTAAATACCTCTATCATTAAATATCCTTACAGTTGGACTTATTAAGGTTGTTACAGAGAAAATTTGAGGAAACTAGTTCTTAATAGGCTAAGGTTTTATGAACACTTTAGTTATATTGAAGTGCCTGATATTTGTTATCTGATTTTAACTGTCTTTTCTATAGTTGCCCCACCAACTCCTCTCCCTCTTACCTCTCCTGTGATTTTCTTAATTTCATTTAAACTTTACTGAATATCCAAGCCCTACAATGACTATAATGCTTTGGTTTCTCAAGCCTCTATTTCACTCTACCACATGGTTACAGCCCTGAAATCCTTTCTAGTAGTCTTCTACTCTAACAGATTTCCACCTTTATTGTTCTCAATGGCACTTGTTGCTATAGCTCATAATCGACAGTAGCTCTAACATCCACCTGTAGCAAGTCAGCCCCTGAAGAGGTTCACTGATGGAGGGATGGAGAATGAAATCTTTCCCCTCCAGCTCAGAGAACGCGTCTGCCACCCTGCTCAACCGAGGTTCTGAGGTGAATGGGCGGGAAGAAAGTCAAAAGGCAGCCAGGTTTCCAATGAAAGTAGCTCTTTATTCTTTGAAGAGACCAAAGCCCCCAAAAGACCTAGGAATAGGCCAGGAAGAAAAAAAGCTTCATAGCCTACTCTTTAATGTAAGTACCTTTGAGTGTTACTATAGAGTGGAAGAATAGGGTTTCTAGATTATGAGTGAGAAAAGGCTCAAAACCATAAATTTATCACTAAGCATAAATCACTACTGTTCACTTGCAGATCTCTGGATCACCTCTGAGTCCTTTTCTCTCACCAGAGCAATTAGCCCCACACATGATCATCATGATAGGATTCACAAACTTAAATTCCTTCAGTCACTGAGAATGAAAATACCACACTGTTCATGGTTTCTAATCTCTTTTGAATCTGGCACTGGCTAATCTTTCCTACATGACCTCAAATCCCACCTCACCTCTTCTCTCATTTTCCTTCTTTTAGAAACCATTTCTACAGAGTGCCATACCCCAGAAACCAAAATGCAGTCTCTTCTAACCACCAATTTTCTGTGTCTTTGGCCCTTTTTGATAGGTTTATAAGCATGCTGTGTTGAAATTACTTGGAACACTCCTGACTCTGTTCAGTAATCCCTCTTTCTCTACTGGATCATGACTCTGCAAAGTTAGAGCAGATGTCTCTTTAAGCATCACATCTCCAAGCCTAGATTCTGGAAAGTTTGGCTGATAAGTTTCATCTTTATAGGAGGAACATAATGCATTAAAATTCTCCTCATTGTAGGAAAGAGAAAGCACTGAACTCAGAAAAACACAAGATTGCTCTTATGGCTTGGTAGCTCAAACCCTATCATTAGAGAAATTCAAATCAAGATGACAATG
This sequence comes from Crocidura indochinensis, assembly GCA_004027635.1. NCBI lineage: Eukaryota > Metazoa > Chordata > Mammalia > Eulipotyphla > Soricidae > Crocidura > Crocidura indochinensis. The sequence continues at coordinate 8,011 of PVKC010012700.1, forward strand.
GCCTATCATCTTACATCAGTGAGGATGACACATGTAAGAAATACTGGGAACTCATTAAAATTATTTATTTATTTATTTATTGGGGGGAGATCACACCCGGCAGCGCTGAGGAATTACTCCTGTCTCTACGCTCAGAAATCACTCCTGACAGGCTCAGGGGACCATATGGGATGCCAGGATTTGAACCACCTTCTTTTGCATGCAAGGCAAATGCCCTACCTCCATTTTGTCTCTCCAATCCCAAATTATTTATTAAAATCTATGAATATAAAGATTAATAACCAAAAGTCTCTGCCCTTGAGAAGTTGGCACCCAGCATAAATGGTGGCCACCTGGATGAATGACCATGATGCAATATGATAAGTAAATGCTAAAATAAGATTTATTCCAAAAATGTGCTATGGAAAAGATACTTGGCACAATTTATGTTGGTGGAGGTGTGGTGAAAAAGAAATTCTCATTCACTGCTGGTGGGTATGCTGTCTGGTTCAATCTCTATCATATACAGAAAGGAGGATACTCACTAAACTCAAAATTGAGCTGCCAAATGACAAAAGAAATTCCACTTTGGAGTATCTACTCCCAGAAAGAAAAAGCTTTCATTTAAAAATAGTTTGCACACCATTATTCATTGCAGTGCCCAGTACAATAGCTAAGAGTTGAAATCAACCTTATAATGTGATGCCCAACAACAAATGAGTGGATCATGAAGACATGTTACATATATACAATGAATACTGCATAGCTCTGAATAATAATGTAACATGCAATTTGCAGCAACATGGATGGAACTAGAAGATATGTTAAATCAAATAATCCAGAAGAAGGATAAATACAGGATATCACTTCTATGTGGGATTTAGAATAATTGCATTAAGGAATACACTGCTTTAAATGTGGGTTGTCTAGAACACTCTTGTATTCAAGAGTATAGTGAGGAGAAGGAAAGAAAGTGAGAGAAGGATAAAAGAGTAAAAATAATTGGGGACAATGATCAAGGGGACTTCAGGTATACTGATAGAACAGAACTAAATATTCAAGCCATGAGGTCAACAACAGTGCAATCATGAGTTCCAAGTTTTAACAACCAAACACATAAATATACCTATGATGATGGCAGGCTTGGTTGGAAGGTGGAAGGAATGATGGTATAGTACAAACTCGTGGGAACTTTGGTGGAGGGAAGATGACACTGGTGTTGGGATTGGTGCTGAAACATTGTATGTCTAAAACTTAACTATGCAACTTAACTATTTAGCTTTGTAAATAATATGCTTTAAAAGATTTTTTTTTGATTTTTGGGTCACACCCGGCAGTGCTCAGGGGTTACTCCTGGCTCCATGCTCAGAAATTGCTCCTGGCAGGCACGGGGGACCATACGGGGCACCGGGATTCGAACGGATGACCTTTTGCATGAAAGGCAAAACCTCACCTCCATGCTATCTCCCGGGCCCCAGAATTTTTTAATTAAATAAAAGTGAGTAGGGGTTAGGAATCAAGAAAAATGGAAAGGTTTCGAGGGGATGGGAGGAACATAAAAGCAGATGAAATAATAAAATGAAAAGAGAATAAAATAAAGTGAGAAAAAGAAAGGAGGAGAAATATAGATGGGATAGGTGGGGGTGGTAATACACAGATTCAATGAAGGTAGGGAAATTATGAGAGGGAATGGGACATGCAAGGGCAGGGGTAAAACCACAGTTCATATCATTGCTTCATATAGAAGCTAAGATGATTGGGGATGTGCAAAGAACAGCAGCTATTTCAGCACTTAAAATAACTTCTGCCATTTGTTTGAATTTGGAAGATTTTAAAAGTCATGTCATCATTTTTCATATCATGGTTTGGAACATTTCAGCATCAGTGTTACTACTGGGATTTCTGAATGTGTACTCTGGCTTTTCTCCTGTTTTTTTTTTCTGACATTCCTCTGGTTATTCTGAACTTATATCACTTCAAATAATTGTCATATTTCCCCGAAAAGTCCTGGTTGAAGTTTCTCGATTTTATCCTATAGTGTAAAAACTACTGTGGCAGAGACTCACAATCTAAAATTTGAAAACAAAATCTAAATTTGTGAAATTCTTTCTTTAAAGTAATTTTATTCTGATAGTTCTGTTTGACCATATCCAATGGTATTCAGAAATTAGTCCTTGCTCAGTGCTCAGGAATAACCCCGGAGGTAAGCTTATAGAGATTATGTGTTGTAATGGGGATTTGGTCAGTGGTTGGTGGAATGTACTTTATCTCCAACATCTAATGTGTGTATATATGTGTACAAGATACATAGAAACAATAAAAATATTTATTGACCAACATTTTGGATTTTTCATTGGGGTCTCAGTTTTGTTGTGACTTTCACTGAAAATAAAGAAACTATCACTGTGAAGTGGTAAAAGATTACTGTGTGCCTCTCCTCAGCTCCTTGAATGTTGTCTAGCATAACAAAATTAGAGGGTCAAAAATTTTGGTAGGAGTCTAAGGTTTCTGAATACATTAAAACAAAAATTTAACTCAAGAATCACAGTACCAAAAAGATATTGCAATATATAGAAACATTGGGGCTGGAGCAGTGGTGCTAGCTGTAGGGCGTTTGCCTTGCACACACTAACCTAGGATGAGATACGGTTCGATCCCCAGGCATCCCATATGGTCCTCCAAGCCAGGAGTGATTTCTGAGTGCATATCTAGGAGTAACCCCTGAGCATCACCGGGTGTGACCCCAAAACAAAACAAAAATAAAAATGCACAGAAACATATACTCTGCATGCAGGACACTTGGTTTTAATCCTGGTGTGCATGGTTCCCTGAGACCACCAGAAAAGACCCCCATACATAGTACCATAATTAGTTCCAAACAATACCAGGATTAACCCCTAAACAATAATAAAATGCTATCTCCCAAATCAACCTTTTAATGACTCTCTTAGTTATTTCTAGGTTGAAATGTTAAAAATTTCAAGATGGGGCCCGGGAAATAGCTTGGAGGTAAGGCGTTTACCTTTCATGCAAAAGGTCATCGGTTGGAATCCCGGTGCCCCATATGGTCCCCGTGCCTGCCAGGAGCAATTTCTGAGCATGGAGCCAGGAGTAACCCCTGAGCACTGCCGGGTGTGACCCAAAGACCAAAAAAAAAAAAAAAATTTCAAGATGAGAATTAAAAATAGCTCGTTACACTAGCATAAAGTTACTGGTAATTTTAAATAAAGGAAATGGGGGAAAAAAGAAAGATAGAGAGTATTCAGAGAGAAGGAGGATACAAGGTGATTGTCCATTGAGTTTGGGATATGTTTGGTGCAAAGAGGGAAATAAAGGATATTGATGCAAGATTTTAAGATTTAAAGTACAGTTGCAGTGTCATGGAAAATCTCTATCTTCGAACTTCCCATTTCTTCCTCCTTCAGTTGACTTTCAGATGAAAGCATTTCCAAAATATCTTGTATTCCTTGTTTAGCTTTTGGAAGCATCATTTCTCCAGCTCTTCAGGCTCAAAGGTTGCATGTGATAATGATCTCACTTTCCTCATTTTACCAGTCTGCCATGTCTTCCTCAAACTTAAATCAGTTGCTAGAAAATACTAACTTTTTATTACTTTAACATATTTCCTCCATTTGTCCCTCTTCTCTCTCTCTCCCTTTCTCAGCATATTTATCACCACCTTTATGCTTGCCTGCATCTATCTCTTTAATCCTGATTACTGAAAAGTCATTATCAGTTTCTCTTGGCCCTGGACTTGCATTATGAACTGTCTACTCTTGGGTTTAATTATTTAAGGTAATGCTATCTATGATCATGTTAGTATAGACTCAAATTCCTTCTACAACTCAGCTTCATGAATACACTTCCTATTCAAAATATAATCTTGATCATGAACTCTTAATCTTAATCATGAACTTTCCAAGTTCATGCTCTGTCTACTGTTCAGTGTCATTTCTGCTACTCTATACTAAACTATAATTCCAAATTCAAATGAATCTTCTTCATTTATACCAACAAGCCTGCTTTCTTCTGCAATGCTCCCAGCTACTGTCATCCAACAGTCTCAAAGTGATCCACTATTCCAGTCAGATTCCAAATCCTTCAAGAGCCCTTCTCAAATAATGTTACCTTCAGAGAAGGTAGAAACAATCTGCCTACAGGGCCAGAGTGGTGGCGCAAGCAGTAGGGTATGTGCCTTGCAAGCTCTATCAATGGTCCTCAAACTGCGACCCACGGGCCACATATTGTATTTGTTCCCGTTTTGTTTCTTCACATCAAAATATGATGTATGCAGTGTGCAAAGGAATTTGTTCATAATTTTTGTTTTTACTATAATCTGGCCCATACTGGGCCCTTGTTTAAAAAGTTTGAGGACCCCTGGATATAGGGACACTTACTTTTTCATTATTTTATTTTATTTTGCTCTTTTGGACCACCGTTTAATCCCCCTGGAGTCCCAAAAACCAGGAGTGATTTCTGAGTTCATAGTCAGGAGTAATTCCTGAGCATCACTGGATATGTCCCCCCAAAAAAACAAACAAAAGAAATAATCTTCCTATCACTAAAATTCAAAAATACACATTGCTGCTAGCACTTTAGTAGCTTTTCCTGATTTTATATAATATCTATTTATATTTCATACGTAGCAATTCAAAAATTAATACAAATTAATATACCCAAACCCTACTGATTTCTTAAGGACTATTGACATTAATTACTTTTTTTTTCTGTATCAAAGAATCTTATGGGATAATCACAACCTTTCCTACATGAGAGCCAAAAGAAAATCGTAACTTTTCATCTATGCATTATAGAAAATTCACTGAAATCCAATCCAAGTCCCTTTCATTTCTCTGAAAAACTTAAAGAAGGAAATATGGAGACCAGCTATGCTGAGACATTATAATTGGAGACTATATTGGAACTAGCCCTGACATACAACCTAGCAATTACTCCTGGTTTCTAAATCAATAGATTTAGGCTTCTGGATGGATAGATTATTTGAAGGACTGAGAAAAGATAAGTTAATTATGCCATAAAAGAGTAAAAAACAATTACATCGACAACTTATTTGCTTAAGTCACCTTGCTATCAAACCACAGGGTAATTTTCTGCCCAAAGTTTCCCGAAACTTTCTTCCATGAAATTATCATTCTGTTATGTAAATTCCTAATTGCAGTTTTGATCCAGAGAAATTCTTGTTTTGCACCCACTCAACCAAAATGGCCAGGGAGTTTCAGCTTTCATCTTAAATGACTCAACTGAGGTTTCTTTTAAAATAAGCATTCGTATTTATACTATTTCATTACATTTTTGCAATACTTTATATTCACTTAAATGTCATTTAGTGGATTGTCTCTCAATTTTATCTTTCTCATATACATATATACATATATATCTTTGCATATATTTGACTTATCCTTTATACTTTAGTAGCATTTCCTGGTTTTATATAATATCTGTTTATGGTTTCATGTCTTGTTGTGCTGCATACTTAGTGAGTAAATAAATTAATAAGAGAGAATATTAGAAGAGAATGCAATGGGGCATAGAATAAAGATAAATAGAATAGAAAAGTAATTTCTATCAATTACTAGGGATGTGGGGAGTTAGAATGTCCTTTGATTCCATATGGTCCAATTATGATGATAGAAAATAGCATAGAACTGACTGAAACCCTACAATTGCCTCCACACCAATGGCCCAATTTTACTGCTTTTCCATTTATCTCGGCAGATTCTTCGAATTACCAAAAACAAAAAAACAAAACTCCAGGTATACCAGTTTGGGGCTGATATCTTCAGGAATGGTTTGTAGTCTTATATCCATAAATTTAATACTTATTTCCCAGTATGAATATACAAGCTTAAATGTGAAGTTATCATTGAGCCACAAGGAGTACCTGAATTTGTGTTTGGTTTCAGTCAGTTAACGATTAAGCATCTGGGTTTTAACCTCACTTTTCTTGGGTTACCCTTAAAGAACCAAGACATTAGAACTGGGGACACAATCTGCAGGAGCAGGTTTAGAACCTGATAAAAAGCAGGATCAGAATATATAGATCAGACCCAATGACCATCAAGTTTTCAGAAATTGATGCAAAAGTTAATCATAGGTAGTAAAAGGTGTAGCAGAGATCTAGTGAAGGAGAGCATTGAGAAGCAATGGAATTCAGGGAACTTGTGGGCAGAAAATGAGAATAGCAGGCACATGCCCTCTATACAGACATCTGTATACCAGGAAAAGAATAGCCTTTCCTTTAAAGAAAACCAACTTCCAATCCTTTTCAGGATCTTCCAGGAAATTAAAGAAATAGAAACATTCTGAATAGTTTTTATGAAGCGACTATCACCCTGATACCAAAAGCAGAGAGAGAGAGACACTACAAAAATAAGAGAGAGAGAAATAAAAGAAAGAAAATCACAGGCCTATATCCCAATGAACACAGATGCAAAGATTCTCAACAACATACTTTCAAATAGACTCCAACAATTCAATAAGGTTAAATAAACATCATAACCAAGTAGGATTCATTCCAGAGATGCAATTATAAATTAAATATGCAAATAAAACAATATAGTATACTATATAGATAAAAACAATCATATCAATAGAAGCAGAGAAAGCAGTAGACAAGGTTCAGTGTCCATTTATAAAAATAACTCAACAAGGGGCCGGGCGGTGGCGCTGGAGATAAGGTGCCTGCGCTAACCTAGGATGGACCGCGGTTCGATCCCCCGGTTCCCCATATGGTCCCCTGTGCCTGCCAGTAGCGACTTCTGAGCGAATAGCCAGGAGTAACCCCTGAGCGTCACCGGGTGTGGCCCAAAAACAAACAAAATAATAACTCAACAAGATGGGTATTGAAGGAACTTTCACAATATTGTCAAAGCCATTCACCTAAAGCCCATTACAAACATTATACTAAATAGGGAAAAACTAAAAGCCTTTTCTCTAAGATCTGGCACAAAGACAAGGTTGCACCCTCTCACCACTTGTATTCAAAATAGTACTGGAAATACTTGTCATAGCAATAAGGCAAAAAAATATCATGGGCTTCTAAATAATAAAGGAAATCAAGCTCTCACTATTTGCAGATGGCAAAATACTATATTTAGAAAAATTTTTTTTTTAGTTTGTAACTGTTTATTAAATGTCAGTATTTTTTTTTTACAAAGCAAATTATTAATCGCAAGAGGCAAAAAGTTTGGCAAACTATGTACAAAAATAAAAAGACTTAATGAAACTGACCACTTTTAGAAAAACCATATTTTGCCACAGGTACATGTCCCCTTGAAATCATTTATTATCCATCCCAAACGAAAGCAATTTTACAGTTATCAGATCATGTGCTTAGTTCCTTGGAGTTGTAAGAAGATAAATGTGTTAAAAAAAAAAACACAACTCAAGGCACAAATACTTTTATACAGAGCTAATACAAATCATGTTTTGTTAGGTACAGTCATGTTGAGGTCGTTACAAAATATACTTTTGGATATATATTTAGAAAATTTTAAAGACCCCCTAAAAAACTTCTGGAAACAAAATATTTGTGTAGCAAATTGGAAAGCTACATCATTAACGTGCAAAAACCGATGTTTTAAAATCTACAAATAATGAAATAGAAGAAAGATATTAAAATAATAATCTCATTTACACTTGTGCTTCAGAAAATCATTTATCTTATAGTCAACATAAGAGGTTAAAGAGCTATACAAAGAAACTACAAAATATTGGCTCAAGAAATAAAAGAAGACATAAGAAAATAAAAACGTATACCCTGCTCATGGATTGGAAGATTAACATCATTAAAATGACAATATATTGCAAAGCATTGTACAGATTTAACGCATTCCCTATAAGAATACCTAGGGCATTTTCCAAAGCAGTGGATCAGGCACTCCTAAGATTCATATGGAATAATAAATAGCTAAAGTAATCGTTGGGAGAAAAATGGCAGGTGTAGTATCACAGCCCTTATGGGCTTGGATGGTGGTGGATAGTGATGGAGGGACCTTTCTCTGCCATCCCAGGTCATGTGGCTCTGCAACCCCTTTCAGCCAATGGGTATCTGAGTCCAGGAGAGTGGTGGGCAGAAATCTCACTCACAAGCAGGCTTTAGGAAATAGCTTTATTTACCCTGGCCATCAAGTGTGGCCAATATCATAAACCTATTTAAGCACATGCCATTCTTAGCTGGCCCTGCATCTTAACTTCTTTTAGCCATATCTCCTCTGACCTCCTTCCAGGCAAAATCCCCTTTTGCCCCTTAGGCAAAACCTTTGATAATCTCCCTCAAATCCCTCCCAGGAATGGGAGGGTCTTGCAGGTAAGTTCAAGTTACATAGGAAGAATGGGTTACAGGCAGGAATCAATTTTCCCAACTTTAAACTGTGCTATAAAGCAGTAGTTATTAAACCAACATAGTACTGGAATAAAGACAGACCATCAGATCAATGGTACAGACTTGAATATTATGAGATGGACCCTCAAGTATACAATCAATTAATCTTTGATAAAGGGCCAGGAATTAGAAAGTGGAGTAAGAAAACCCTCTTCGAAATTGGTGCTGAGAAAATTGGTCAGTACGTGCAAAAAAATTAACTCAGACCTCTATTTAACACCATGCACAAAGGTCAAATATAATTGGATTAAAGACATTGATATGAGAAATGAAATCATAAAATGCATAGAAGAAAATGTAGGCAGAACATTTCCTGACATTAAACTTAAATGTATCTTTAAGAGAGAAACACCACTGTCAAAGCTAGTGGAAGAAAAGATAAACAAATGGGACTACATTAAGGCTTCTTCATCTCAAAGGAAACCATGACTAGGATACAAAGACTACAGCAAACATGAGAGAAACTATTTGCCAAATGCATATCTGATAAGGACTTAACATCTAAGGAATACAATGCACTGATAGAAATCAACAAACAAACAAATAAAAGCCAAACAAATATAACACCATCCAAAAATGGGGAGAAGAAATGAACAGATATTTCCTCAATTAAGAAAGACAGATGGCCAAAAGGCACATAAAAATGTTCTACGTCATTAATCATCAGAGAGATACAAATCAAACCAACAGTGAGATATCATCTCACACCACAGAAATTAGCATATATAAACACAAATAAGAACAAACAGTGCTAGCATGGATGTGAGGAAAAAAGAAATCTCATTCACTACTCATAGAAATGTCGACTGGCACAGCGTTTTTAGAAAGCAATATGTATATTCCTGAAAAGATTAGAAATTGATCTAGCAATACCACTCCTAGAAATATGCCCTATTAGTCAAAAAACACAATGCAAAAAAGACATCTGCACTCCTATATTCACAATAGCCAGAATCTGGAAACAATCCAAGAATGGATGAGTGAATAACAAAGAAGTAGAACACAATGGAATACTATTCAGCTCTTAGGAAAAATAAAGTCATGACATTTTCTTATACATGGATGGATATGGAGATTATTGTACTGAGTGAAATGAGTTAGAAGGAGAGGGATAGACAGAATAATCTCGCTCATTTATGGAATATATGAAAAAATAAAAGATAGTATGGCACTAATATCCAGAGACAATAGAGCTAAGGGCCTGAAGGACCAGTCCAAGGTAGAAAACTTGCAACAAACAATGAAGGAATGCCCTAACTACACTCCCCAACTATTTGTAGCAAGCTTCCTAGCATGGACTGGTGCTCCTGACCCTAGTCTCTATTGTCTCTGGATAAAATTATCATACTATCTGATTTTTATATCTCATAAATGAATGTGATCATTATATGCCTATCCCTCTCTGACTCATATCACTTGGCATAGTAGTCTCCATATTCATCCATGTACAAGTGAACTTTTGGACATTTTTCCTAACAGCTGTGTAATATTCTATTTTGTAGATATGCCACTGTCTGTTATGTAGTTGTCTATTTTTGAGTTGTTCCCAGATTCTGGCTATTGTGAAGAATGCAGCATTAAACATAGAAGTGCAGGGGGCTTTTCTACATTTTATTTTTGAGTTCCTGAGGCATATTCCTTGAGTGGTATTACTGTATCTTATGGAAACTCAATTTCTAGTTTTCTAAGGAATATTCATATTGCTTTCCAAAAAGACTGTGCCAGTCTGCATTTCCATCAGCAATGAATGAGAGTTCCTTTCTTCCAGCATCTATACCAGTGCTAGATGTTTTTGTGCTTCGTGATGTGTGCCAATCTCTATGGTGTGAGATAGCTCATTGTTGTTTTGTTTTACATTAATCTGATGATTAATGATATGGAGCATTTTTTTCATGTGCCTTCTGTTTATCAGTATTTTTCCTATTAGGAAATATCTTATTTTATTCCCATTTTATATTTTATTATATTTTATTCCCATTTTTGGATTGGTTTAGATTTTTTCTTGTTAAGCTTTACTAATATAGTAAATACTAAGCCCTTATCAGATGGGTATTGGATGAATAGTTTCTCCCATTTAGTGAGTAGTTTTTATATACAGTTTTTATATAGTTTTTAGTTGTTATATCCTGGCACCATTTTATTTGACATACAGAAGCTTCTTAGTTTAACATAGTAGTTCCTTTTATTTATCGTTGTTTCTATTTACTTGGCCAGTAGTGTTTCATTATTGAGGATTCCTTTAGCTTCAATGTCATGGAAATCTTATGCTTTCCTCTAATTCCTTCTAGTTTCAGGTCTGATATCAAGATCTTGAATTTATTTTGCTTTTACTTTTGCATATGGCATTCAACGAGTTCTGAGTTCACGTTTTTTACATGTAGCTGACCAGTTTTCACAACACCACTTGTTGAAGAAGCTTTCATTGTTTCATTTCATATTTCTTGACCCTTTTTCAGAGATTAATTAAGGATCAGTCTCAGAATATTCAAATCTATTCCATTAATCTGATGGTCTGTCTTTATTCCTATAGAATTTATAGTTTTACAAACATTCATCAGAAATAAAGGACCAATGTAAATAACTTAATGACACAGTTTAAACAATTGGAAATTAGCCAAAAGTAGGTAAAAGAAAAAACATATTACTTGAATTTTTCTTATTTAACTTAACTCTTTTATAAGAATTTTATATCATGCAAAAATTATAAGGCAACATTGAGTCAGAATAGCCATGAGCACGGTTGAGTGGCCAAATTTGCTCTTGGTTTCTTAATTTTTTTTTTGTGGTTTTTGGGTCACACCCGGCAGTGATCAGGGGTTACTCCTGGCTCCATGCTCACAAATTGGTCCTGACAGGCACGGGGGACCATATGGGGCACCGGGATTCGAACCGATGACCTTTTGCATGAAAGGCAAACGCCTTACCTCCATGCTATCTCCCGGGCCCCTCTTAATTTTTTTTATATATTTTTATCTTTTGCAGATACAAAAACAACATCTGTAACCTTTTGACACTTCCTGAGAATAATTTAAAGATGAGACCTTGACTTTTGGTAATGAACGAACAAATCAACTTATATTGTGTTTTAGCTCATGTGTTATTTATTTACATGAGCATACCTTTTTTTTTTTTGTTTCTGGGTCATACCAAGTGGTACTTTGGACTTACTCTGACTCTGTATTCGCAAATCACTCCTGGCTGTGCTTGGGGGATGCAAGGAATCAAACAGGTTTGGCAGCAAGCAAGACAAGCATTCTATCTATCACTCTAGCCCTTATCATACTTCTTAATAATTTTTAAATTAACTTCATAAATGAATTTATTATTTCAGTTTTCATAAATAAAATACTTTACAAAAATGGTCATCAATAAAATTTAACTATGTATTTCTTTATCTAGATTTTCAGTAATTTTTAAACTATAGATATAAGATTTTTTTTTTTTTTTTTTTTTTTGGTTTTTGGGCCACACCCAGTGACGCTCAGGGGTTACTCCTGGCTATGCGCTCAGAAGTTGCTCCTGGCAGGCACGGGGGACCATATGGGAACCGGGGGATCGAACCGCGGTCCGGTCCGTCCTAAGGCAGGCACCTTACCTCCAGCGCCACCACCCGGCCCCTAGATATAAGATTTTAACAGTATTATACAAACATTGAATCAACCTGTTATATGCATACTTACCGTATTTGCCGGCATATAAGATGACTGGTAGTATAAGATGACCCTCTAATTTTACAGTTAAAACATAGGTTTAGGCCTATATTCGCTGTATAAGACAGAATGTTCCTGTGCTGCAACTGTATGAACCACAGTGAGCCAATCACAACAAGCAAAGGTTCAAAGGTTCTATGTAATAGACTTCCTCTCTGACTCTGGCCCATCTGAGCAGACTTTTGACAGTGTAGGTTCTGGTACAGAACATTGTCTAATTTGCATGCTTGGATTGACTGAGTTAGAGAGGCGGTCCAAGCAGCCTTGCAGTTAGTTATTGGTGCAGGATCAAGTTGGAAAATTAGTTTTCTGGCAATATCCAGATGATTTTCGTTTAGCGGCATATCAAACATTTTTTGGGATATACTCGGCGTATAAGACGACCCCCCGATTTTTTTGGTTGACTTTTTTTCGTTTCAAAAGTCATCTTATTATGACAATGGTGATAGGAACTTTGCACTGGTGATGGGTGGTGTTCTTTACATGACTGAAACCCAAATACAATCATGTATGTAATAATCAAGGTGTGTAAATAAAAAAGTCATCTTATACGCCAGCAAATATGGTAATATTGCATTTATCAAATATTTTAAATTGCATTATTCATAATTAGTATGTCTTAAATGTTCTATTATAGATTAGTATAATTTGGGTGAGTGGGCCATATTAGGCAGCACTCAGGATTGACTCCTGGCTCTGCACTCAGAAATTATTCTTGGCAGGCTCGGGAGACCATATGGGTATTGAACCTAGGCAGGCAGGTTGGTCATGTGCCAGTCAAATGCACTACCCGCTGTGCATCACTCCAGTCTTCATTTTATTTTTAAATCTGTGTTTTAAAAATATGTTTGCCCACTTTAGCATCAAATTTCAAAATCACTTTTACTTAGCCTAAATTTTCATTGTTTTCAGTAAATATTGCTGTTATTGCCCCAAAACATCTTTATACCTGGACAAATATTGATCATGCATTATTCTTTGAGTAATAACATAGAATGCAATGTTCTGTTTTAGTGTTAAGTACCATCAATAGTTTTTCATTTATTTAGACTATTTTTTCAGTTCTAAAATGTGATATTTACTATTTTGGTGCACTATTTATGTTTTTTTAATTGAGTGTGAGCCTCAGTATTGTACTCAGATATTTACTTACCAAATTGAACTTGAAAATAGGTTGTAAAATTTGCACTAAAAATTCATTTTATCATACCATTTAAATTATTAAAACTGAGACAAAAGTTATAAAGGGTTTTCAGTGGTAGTTCTAGTTGTTTAGAAATATCAAATATCTTTTATTTTGCCTATGATGCTGGATTTCAATCTATCTCAAATATGTTAGTGAAATCACCTACTTTGGGTTGAGCACTTCTGCTAATGGCAGATCTATCTGTCCAATCCCTGGAGCTTTGGTTTGTTCCTCCTTTATCTCAAGATCAATTTTAATAGGCAAGTTTGATCAGCTTAACACAGTCTCTTGTGTCTCTACTTCAATTTGAGTTATAATAGCACCTCTTAATTTTCACTATTATTATTGCAGCTAAAACATTTTAGTACACTTCCAATATTAATGACCATCTCTCAGGCTCTTTTCTACTTATTTAACCACTTACGAGGATATATGTCTATAAGTTTCTTGTAGTCAGCCTTAGCCTGTACGTTCTTTATCTCTCCTATAGTCCTACCATACTATATATACAGAAAGCATCACTGAAAGTTTTCTAAATTAAATTAAACAGGGACTTATGTAAGATGCTTCTCCTAAATGAACCAATTTGGGGAGCTAGAGTGATAGAACAATAAATAGCATGTTTGCCTTACATGTGACCAACTCACATTTGATTCCCAGCACCCCTGCCTCTGAACTCTGCCCAAAGAGATCCCTTAGCTCACAGACAAGAGTGAACTTTAAGCATTGCAAGGAGTGATCCCAGAACAAAACAAATAAACAAATAAACCAACCTTTAAATGTTTGTTCAGATTAAGTATTTCATTAAAAATTTATTTTCATTGAATGTCCAAAATTTATGTCCCTGAGAGATTTCCTTTGAAGAATAAAGATAATGTCTCATTACAATTTTCCATTGTGTAAATAGCAATTCCAATTCCATAATGGTGAACAAACTCTTCTTTTTAGTCTAAGTACTATGGAAGTTTTATGGGATAGGAATTATAGGACAGAAGAAAGAACTTGAAATGATCTTTCTCTTGGCATAATGAATGAAAAATAAAAATAAAGCAAATGTTATTAAATTGTAACAATTTAATGATGAGGATCCAACTGTGGGCGACCATAGCCCACCACCATTTTTGCTCTAATGCTCTTGCCTCACTCTGACCTCTAACAGCTGCGGTTTTTGCCCTTTAGCTAACAGGTAATTCAGCAAGTTAAAATTGCTTACTTATCGAAACTGACCTTGCTCCAGTTCTGACCCTTTGTTTGCCTTGAGGAACTGAGCCTGATTTCAAGCCTGAAGCAAAACATTTGCCTAAGGAAAGTGTTGCTTGTATAGGAATGCAGATGCTCCTTACTGATTAGGAAGTTTCCTCCACCCTTCCTTCTAAATTGCTTGCTTCTCCACCCCTCCTTCCCCTTATCCTTCCCGACGTCTAAATGTGTACGTGCAATTTGTGCACTAAGCTCATGGGGGTAGGGAGTTACCCTCATTAGTTAGATAAAGAAACTTGTACAATTGTGATTGGATATGTTTTCAATCCTGCTTTGTAGCCCCTCCCCTGTTAGCAGGGCATAAAAACCCTGCTCTCCCTTCAATAAAGGCTTTCAATTGGCAACCGTCATCCTGAGTCCACGCTACTAACTTCTGCAGCTTGATTTTCTAGGTGATCACAAAAGAGCTTGACACTTGTGCTTCCCGTTCCCTGTCCCGGTTGAGAGAAACTGCTGGCCGGAATTCTCTCTCTCATGGGATAGGGGCAGAGGCAATTACAAGTGGCGCCCAACGCGAGTGTCTCGATCCTGCGTGTTCATCGGTCGGCTGGAGGCGGCGAGTCCGGGAGCTTGTGAGTCAGACGTCAGGTAAAACCCCACCCGGGTGACGCAGCGGTAGTAGTTAGCCTTCATTGTGTGCACACTTTTTCATTTTGCCGACCACATAGTCCCGCAATTGGCTCTAAGATAAGAACTCCTATGCTTTTTCTTCACCATGGGTAATTCATTCAGCACAGAAGCCAAATTCATTATTGACATACAGTCTGAGTTAAAAGCCAGACATGTAGAAGTTACCAAAAAGTTCTTAATTAAGTTTTCTTATATGTGTCCATGATATTTGTTCATGGTTTCTGATCACTAGAGCACGCTAAAAGTATTACAGGAGTAAAATTAAATCCTCTTGGGGAGAGCCCCGTCAATAAAGAAATCTTTGAGAAAGCGGAGACTGCTGTAGAAAAAGCTCCCCGCAGTCAATCTTGGGCCAGCAGCCC
>PVKC010012701.1:0-23549 GCA_004027635.1 Crocidura indochinensis
AATATGTAAAACTGCAGAGAATATTTAAAAAAATTAAAATAGAGCTATAACCTCATTTACAAAAAAACAAGTCATCCATCATGTTTTCACCAGGTCACCTCTACGATTCTCTGCAGAGACATCAATTTTACCAAACTCCAAGTATGCTAGTAGTCGGGCTGATAACACTAGGTCTTTTTAGACCCTCCTCCTACATTCTCCTACTTTCAAGAGCCTGGGTAGCTGAGAACATGTATCACCAAAGCTCTAGTATCAGTAATAGTGTTTTAAATTCCTGGATAATGTAACAATTTTATTTGTTTAATTCTGTCATCCCCATAGGAACACACCAATTTAGATGCCAATTTGTAGCTGAGATCAGTTAATATTTGGACATGGCAAACCTAGGACTAATGGTATTTTGATCTGCCAGCATGCCATATGGTGCCTAGAGCCAGGAGCGATTTCTGAGAGGAGAGCCAGGAGAAACCCCTGATTGCTGTCAGGTGTGCCCCCACAATCCAGCCCAAAACAAAAAAAAGTAAATGAATGAATGAATGAATGATCAGCTAACAACAGGAACTCACTAAACTTTCTTCCAATATTTTAATGACCTAACGGAGATTCAATATTTTTTACAAATTTGTTCATCACTTTGTGATCATATCCAGATACAGTAGAAATGAGAGCTGGAATGACCAGCACATGTTACAAAATTCACGACAGATAGTGGTGGGTGCAGTTAGAAAAAATATATACATTAACTATAATGAAAATGGAAGGGAGTGAGAGAAATGCCTTTCTTGAAAACAAGCAGTGACTGGAAGAGAAGAAAAATGTGGGAGCATTGGTGATGAGAAGGTTGTACTCGTGAAGAGGGAGTACTTTTTATGACTAAAACCAAGCTACAAATATGTCTATAATCATGGTGCTTAAATAAATATATTATTAAAATATATTATCATGGGCTGGTCATCAAAAATATCTTTGCAATAGTAATTTACTTAAAATCCTTTTCAATGTATGATAATATTTATTATATTTCAGGAGTTTATATCTATAAAAATGCTAAGCGAACTATGTTACCAAGTACTCAAAGAACAAAGGATTCAAAATAAGCTTATATTTTGCAAGCATCCTGGTTTTGATCTTTAGCATCACACTGTCTCCCAGTCTTGCAAGAATTAACTCCAAGTAATGAACCCACAGTAACCCCTAAACATGACCAAATATGGCCCGCAAAGAATATAAGTAAATAAATAATCAAACAAATAAAATAATATATCTAGCTAAAAATTGATAATAAATAATTATCTCAAACAAGGTAGCAAACAAACAGAAAAAGTAATATTTGACAGATTTTGACTTAAAAGACCACATGGGCAGCTTACACATGAGAAAAATCTTACATCAATTACTATTAGAGAAATACAAATCAAGACTATGAGATATTATCTTATACCAATGAGGATGACACAATATCAAAAAACTGGAATCTTGTCAAATGCTTTCTAAACATAGATTGATATGATCATGTGATTTTTATCCTTCCTTTTATTGATGTGGTATCGGATGTTAAAAGCATTTGACAAGAGCCAACACCCATTTATGATTAAAACCATCAGCAAAATAAGTTTGGAAAGAATCTTTCTTAATATAGTAGCAGCTTTTTATAAAAAGCCTATAACCAAAATTATTCTTATTGTCAAAAAGCTAAAAGCATTTTTCACTAGGGTCAGGCACTAGGCAAGGATGATCATTGTCTCAACTCATTTTTTTTTTAATTTTTATTGTGACTAAAGTGCATTACAAATCTTTCACTGCATCATTTATGGTACATAGTGACAATGAATGAAGGCATTCTCACCACCAGTGCTGTCCTCCCTCCGCCCCTGTTCCCAGTATGCATCCCATAACTCCCACCTCTACCCCCCAGAATGCTAGTGCAACTGGTTTCCACTTTACAGCAGATTGAGCATCTATTCCACCATCATTGGAGATAAAAAGGGTAAGAAAAAAGGGAGAAAAAATTGGTGACAACTACCAAAAAAAGAAAGAAGAGAGAGAAAAATAAAAGAAAAGAAAAATGGAAGAAAAAAGAAAAAAATGGACCCGGCAAATAAAAATAAAAAAATCTCTAAATAATAACAATAAGAGTGAAAAAGAAAAAGAATAGTGGAAGAAAAAAGAAAAGGAAAATAAAATCAAAAACTGAAAATTCAAAACAAAACAAGAAAAAGTATGGGTGCTGGAGTGGTTGGGTTTGGCGTTTCACCCCCACCCCCCCGTTTTTGTTTTTTTTTTGCACTGGCACAGTAAGCATTAGGGAAGAAAGGGAATTCCCGTGGCCTAAGAGATTCAGAGTTTCTCCATCTTTGAAGCATACCATCATGGGATCAACCCCTGGCTGCATATATACTCATTACCCCATCCCAAAGTCTTTTTTGTGATGCCAAGAAAGTTTCCTCTCGGTTGTGTGTGAGAAAATCAAGCCACTTAGCTAGCGATCTTGGTATTTGCGCGGGTTATAGGTCAGGGTCTAGGATAGAGTCTCTAGGTTCTAGAGATTCCTATCCATCATTGTTGTTGTGTTCAGTCTTCTGTAACACTTGTTCCCGCTTTACGTTCAGTCTCTAAGCTGAAGCCTACAGTATTAGAAGTCCTATCAATAGCAATCAGAAAACAGAAGGCAATAAAAGGAATACAAATTGAAAAAGAGGAAGTAAAACTATTTCTATTTGTAGATGACATGATGTTATATAAGGGAGACACTAAAGTGTCTAGAAATAAGCTAGAGACAAGAAACCAATACATCAATTAGGCCAACTACAAAGTCGATACAAAAAAGACAGTTGAATTCCTTTATACAAATGATGACTCAGAGGAGAAAGAGATGAAAGAGTTTATCCCATTTAAAATAATGTTTCATTCATTACTGCTGATGGAAATGCCATCTCATCTAGCCCTTTTGGAAAATAATATGAATATTTCTTAAAAACCTGGACATTGAGTTCCCATATAATTCAACAATATCAATCCTAAAGATATACCCTAGGATCACAAAAACTCAATAAAATAATGCCCTATACACTCAGATGTTCGTAGCAGCACTGTATACAATATTCAGAATCTGGAAACAATCCAGATTCCCAACAGCAGCTTATTAGCTAAAGAAACTGTGGTACATATATACAATGGAATACTATTCAGCTCTTAGAAGAAATGAAGTAATGAAAATTTTTTATACATGGATGGATTTGGAGACTATTCTGTTGAGGAAAATCATTCAGAGGAGGAGAGATAAGCACAGAATAGTCTCACACATATGTGTTATATTAGAAAAATAAAAGATGCAGGTCGGAGCAGTGGTGTGGAGCAGTAAGGCATTTGCCTTGCTGGCGCTAGCCTAAGACAGAAAGTGGTTCAATCCCTTGGCATCCCATATGGTTCCCCAAGCCAAGAGCAATTTCTGAGCACATAGCCAAGTGTAATCCCTGAGTGTCACTGGGTGTGGCCTAAAAAAACAAAAAAATTAAAAAGAGAGAAAGAAAGTATAATAGTAACACCCAGAGTCTATAGAAATGAGGATTGGTAAGACCAAACCATGATAAGAAGCTTATCACAAAGAACTGTAAGTGCAGTTAAAGAAATAAATACACTAACAGCTACCATGACAACAACAGAGAAGAAATGCAATGCTTGTTTGGCAGGCAAGTAAGGGTAGGGGAGGTAGGAAATGGGGTGACAATAGTGGCAGGAAAATTTCACTGGTGAAGAGGCGTGTGTGAAAAAAATGAACAGTGTTCCAAACTATCAAGAACCCAACAAGAAAGGCAAGAGATCTATACCATGCATACTTCAAAACAACTAAGAAAAAAATTAAAAAATAATTAAGGAAATTAAAAAATATTCCATGCTTGTGAATTGGAAGAATCAATATTATCGAAATGACCATCTTACCTAAACTAGTATATAAATTCAATTCAATGCTAATTTAAATTTAGACAAAAATTATTCAAGGTCTTAGGAAATTCAATTATAAAGACTTTTGTAAACCCACAAAAGGCCAAGGAAAGCCAAATCCATGTTAAGAAAAAAAAAAAAAAAAAAAAAAGAAACCGGAGACATCTCACTACCTAACGTGAAGATCTACTACAAAGCGAAAGTAGTCAAAATTTGGTATTGGAACAAAGAAAGATATTCAGAATAGAATATCCAGTGAAAAATCCACAAGAATATGGTCAGTTAATCTTTGACAAAAAGCCAACAACTTGAAATTGAATAGAGTCCCTTCAACAAATGGTATTGGAACAATTGGATAAATATGGGTAACAAATTAAAGATCTATCCATATTTTACACCTTATGCAAAAGTCAATTTAAAGTGGATTAAAGACCTTAAAATTAGACCCAAATCCATATAATGTATTGAAGAAAAAGAAGGATTGGGGCCAGAAAGGTGGCACAGCAGTAGGGCATTTGCCTTGCATGCGCTGGCCTACGACAGACCACTGTTTGATCCCCTGGCGTCCTATATGGTACCCCAAGCCAGGAGCTATTTCTGAGAGCATAGCCAGGAAAAAACCCTGAGCATATCAGGGTTTGGCCCAAAAACCAAAGAAAAAAATGTTAAGACTTAGACCTCAAAGAAGTCTTCAATAATATGATGCCAATTTAGAATATATAATAGAGAAACAAATCTGAATACATGAATCTATAACAGACTAAAATGTTTCTGTACGGCAAAAAGAAACATGGAATAAAACCAGAGGACAGTTAAAAGAGTGGGGGGAAATTTTTGCACTTAACACACGAGAAAAACGTTTGATGTCTAGGATATGCACATTACTCACAAAGGTTAACTCCACAAAACCTCAAAACACCATCAAAAATGGGAAGAGGAAATGAATAGACACTTCTCTGAGGGTGACCAACAGATAGCTGACAGGCACATGATGCTGTGCACCATCAATTATCATTAGTGAAATCCAAATCATGACAACAATAAGATATCATTTTACACTAGTGAGGATGTCACTTATCAAAAATACTGGCAATAATCTGCTTTGGTGGGGCTATTCATTGCAATATTCAGTATAATATGGTATTACATAGAAGATGTGGTGTACATATACAATGAAATACTACATAGTTTCAAAGAATGATGCAATCAATCATGAGATTTTTGCAAAATGGATGGAACTGGAAGATGTTATGTTAAATAATTTAATCCAGAATAATAAGGATAAATACAGAATGATATCACTTATATGTGGTATTTAGAATAATTAGAATAACTAACTACATGAAGAAATGCAATGGTTTAAATGAGAGTCGTCTCAAACCCCCTTGGCTCCAGAATTTAGCAAGGAGTAGGAAATAAATTGAATGGAGGAGGAGAAAAAATATGAAAGGATGGGGGACACATGACAAGTGGTAAGAGGTGTATTGGTGTTGTTTAAAAAAAAAAAAGAAAGAACAGAATTAGCTCTCGGAGAGCCGGAAGCTTCTGCAGACAATATGGGGAGCGCATGGCTCCATGTGGTAGGCTTTTGGTTCAAGATTAGGGGAAGAGACAGGCCCGGATGCTTCCCAAAGCCTTCTCTCCACTTCCTCCCGGACACCAGGGCCACCCCGGACCGCCTGTCCTGGGTCCCAGCAAGTGGGCTCCAGCGAGGAGCAGGTTAAGGAGACCCCAGGTTTCTACCTTCCCTACAGGGGATGGGCAGGGGTCTGTTGAACCTTTGGCTTCCAGCAATTAGAAAGCAAACGCCTCTTAGGGAGCTTAAGCTTCAGCAGACCACAGGGGGATGACATGGCTCCATGTGCTAGGCTTTTGGTTTAAGATTAGGGGAAAAGTCAGCCCTGGATGCCCCCTACAGCCTTTTCTTTCTTTTTTTTTGGTTGTTGTGACACACCCTGCGGTGCTCAGGGGTTACTCCCTTTTCTATTCCCATTTTGAAACCTCGCAGGGGCAAAAGCAAAATTTTTATAAATTTGTAGGATATCATATCAGTTAATCCACTTTCATTATACAGTACAGATAGTTTATTAGGATATCATAGGGGTTCATCTATGTTTAAAATATACAAAATGTCTATGTTGTATTATTTTCTCCCTCCATTGTTTCTCCACCCTACAGGCTCATTTCTAGTCCTTTACTCTCCCTTTGTCTACCACCCCACATGAAACCATTTTTACCCTCAACTCTTCTCTCAACCTAACTGCCAGCCAGCTCCCAAAATGAAAAAGTAGACTCTCACCTGAGAAGAAACCAAAACTCTGTTCCTATCAATGGACTCCTATCTCCCAACTCCCTTCGCTGGATACCTGTGCTTGCTACCATAAACAGTTCCCAAGACACCCCCAAGGACATTTCCTGATATGAGGTGCTGCAAGTTGCTTACAGACTCTAGATGGTCAAATCACAGACCAAAACGGTGTCCAGGAAACAACAATCTCCCCCTTGACTATCTCTAAAACATAAAAGGGACATGTGTATCTCCTTCATATATCCCAGATATATTCCCTTAACATCTGTAACTCTTTTCTGAATATCCTCTTATAAGGTGACAATTTTGCTCACTGATTTTTTTATTTGATTGTTTGCTTTTTCCCCATTGAGATCTGTTCTATAAGCAATGCTGTTAGAAGAGTACCTCTGTATAGAATTCATGTTTGAACCATATTATGGGGAATGTCGGAACTGATGCACCAACAATATCTTGTGGCAATGTTTTTCTTTTGCATAGGCACATTAAAATGGGAAAATAATACATATGTAAATAAGTTCTTATCTAATAGAGAAGGGAAAAAATTGGTAATGCAGTTAGGCCTTATACCCTTAACATTGGCATAATGACTTGGCTAAGGCCTCAAAAGACTGGGCAGTGCCCATACACCCCTGAATAATGGACACCATCTATGGAAACAACCACAATTGTCTATAACAGGATGCAAACCTCTACCAGGGAAGACCTACCACTGCTCTGGCTTTGACTTATTCCAAAGAGTGCTCTCAACACCCAAAGGACTCAGCAACAACCTGCTTGCAGGGCAAATCACTCCACATCTAATGGTGTGCTAAAACCAGAGGATGCTCCACATCACCTGACTTCGATGAAAGAAATGCATAGAATACACAAACTTCAAAAATAGGAACCTGATACCAACAACAGCTAAAGTATGAAAAAATTTCATCAGGAACATGGATAATAACTCGGGGTGGACAGACTGGCTTGCCTGGAGCTCAGAGTCAGTCTTATGCCATTAAACTTCTGGGGTGAATCCCTCTTGTAATCAGGGCAAGGATTTTTTTTCTGTTTTCCCCATATTTTTCTGGGCCTATGCAAACAACAGAGATTGCCACTGTCATGCATTTACTATTGTACTTTTTAACATTTATATAAGAAAAAAAAGTTTACTGAACTTAAAAACAAATAACTGTAGTAGACAAAACTGTGTTTTGTCTCGAATAAGGCAGGGGATGGAAAGGGGAGGATGGGAAAGGGAAGGCCTCGGGAAGGGGTGGAATGTTACTCTGGTCAAGGGGGATATTCTGTTTGTGACTGTAACTTAACTATAATCATGTTAGTAATCATGGTGCTTAAAAATTAATCAATTAAAAAAATTAAGAAAAAAGAACAGAACTAAATATCCAAGTCAATGGCAACAACACTGGGATCAAGAGATCTAAACTTTAACAATCTAAACTTAAAATGACCTGTTATATTGACAGGTGGGGCATACTATATATTGACTGTGGAGCATGGGGTGATGGTATGGGATGCACACAGGGAATATTGTTTGAGGGTGATCGACCTGGAGGTAAAATTGGCCCTGATTCATTGTATGCCTGAAACCAACTATGCATAATTTTGTGAATAGTTTCAATAAAATAAATACTGGGAATAATTTGTATTGGCAGAAATGAGTTGAGAAAGCAACTCTCTCTCATCATTGCTGGTGGGAATGCTGTCAGGTCCAACTCCTATGGAAAATTATATGGAGGTTTTTCAGAAAATTAAGAATCAATCTGCCATATGACCTAGCAATACTGTTTTGGGGTATCTATTCACAGTACAGAAAAACACTGATTTAAAAGGAATTATGCACACCACTATTAATTGCATCACTCAGAACAATAACTAGGAGTTGCAGTAAACCTAGACATCCAAGAATAGACATATGTCATGAAGATGTGGTACATATACACAATAGAATACTACATTGCTGTAAGGAATGATGCAAACATAGAAATTTGATGCAACATCAATGGAATTGGAAGGTATTATGTTAAATAAAGTAAGTCAGAAGAAAAAGAATGATATCACTATATTTGTTTTAGAATAACTGCATGAAGAAACTCAATAGTTTAAGAGGGAATTGTCTCAAACACACTTGGGCCTAGAGTTTACCAAAGGGAAGTGAAAAAAAATTGAGTGGGGGATAAATAACACAAATATGAAATTGTGGGACACAGGGGTTAAGAGGTCTCAGGTACATTAGTGGTGTAGAAAAAAGACAGAACTAATTTTACAAGCCAATGTCAAAAATAAAATCATGAGACCTAAACTTTATTAATCTAAACTTAAAAAGGGTTTATTATTCTGACAGGCTGGAAGTAGAAGTGGTGGCATGGGATGCACCATGGGTATATTGGGTATATTGGTTGAGGTAGGCTTACATTGGTGCTGGGATTAGCCCTGAAACATTGAATATCTGAAACCCAAATATGAAGAAGTTTTTAAATCACAATGATTTCAATAAAATAATTTTTAAAATAACATGGATTGTCTTTATTCTGTCCTATATAATAAATTAATTTAATTTTAATAAATAATAAAGAAATAACTAATAAATAAATGTATTTAATTATAATAAATAGAATTGTTTTTATAATATATGTGTTTTTAAGTTTGAAATTATTCATCTACATCCAATGTTAATACAACTACTATTTTTTCAAACTTACTTAATTTTGTTGCTAACTGAATAAGGTGATGAAACTTATTGGAAAAAATGCTTCTATAGTATATTTTCATTAATTCAACTAAGTACATAAGGTAAATTTAGTAGTTAACTCTAAAATCATATAGATTTTGGTACTTATTAGTAATATTTAGCAAAACTTAGTCTTTCCAAATGTAGTCCTTTTAATATAAGAATGGTTTAATAGTCCAGACAGTACTGTGTGATATTTCCCCCTTTGGGGTACATTAGAATATGCCTATTATAAATTTAAGTAAGTTGTGTTCAGGAACCAGTAAATGGATTCACTATTCTTATGAAATTAGTGTCTATGTTGGAGCTTAACAAAGTGATTTTGATATAACTAAGCCCCTTTATTTTAGACTAAATTAGATTAAAATTAAAATAGATATACTTCAGTATGTCAAAGTAATGGTGTGCCTTAGGGACTCAGAATCCTATAATAAAACCAATGATGCATAAAATTATTTTCCTTTTCTATATTTACATATTATTATATACTCTATGATAAATTTCCTACTTTCTCAGTCAAGAGTCATGGTAAAACATAGTAAAATATGGTCTTATATTTAATTACTGTTTGTTCTTCACTTGCCTGGTATAAAACTAAGGGCATATTGCAACATAGCATTTTTTTGTTCTGACTAATAACAGTTTTCAGTTGACCTTCTCCTTTCCTGGCTTCTTTTTTGTCCTTGGAGAGCACCTTTGCAGAATATTTTTGTTCTAAATGTTGGAAATCACAGCGTTGATGGACTATAAATTTGTAGATCAGGTTTTTCTTAATTGACAGAGGCTAATTTTTGGCACTCTAAATGACAGTGCTAATAAAAATGTAAATATAGACACTGAAAAACGTCAAACAGTTCTAATGTGTTTTGCTCAATTCAGGGCAGATATTCCTTAAATAGCCTTTCTTATTTCTACTCAGCTAAATTTAGAAAGTGATAGTGATAGTTTATTTTAAAGTTTACTTCAGGTAGTAAAATATTTGTCATTAAATAATAGTCTTGATAGTTTGGGGAGATTGTCTCCTTGTCATGACTTTTATAATAGTCTTTTGTGATAAACTTAGCAAATTTAAATGTAGTTAGCCTAATGGATAGGACATTGGCCTCCTAAAATTCTGTATTTTGTAGAATTCTGAAAGAAATGTTGTTATTTAAAAAACTAATGCTTATTGATTTACTGTTCATGTTTTTCTCTCTGAATCTTAAAAGACATTGCTCAGAGTGCTGCAAGGAGTATGAAAGTTAAAGCACATATATGTCTTATGTGCTTTTGGCTCTGGTTTAATCTCTAACATCACATGGCCTCCCAAGCATCAGTAGGCATAGCCTTGGAGGCCCATGGGTTTCACTAAATGTGACCCTGTATCCCCTAACACTGCTGGCAACATAAAATCCGAGTCACTCTGAACCTGATCAGGATATAATTAAGAATCACTGGGGCTCTCTCCCTCTGGGCATTTTGAGTTATTGCTTGAATTTTTATTTTGAATGGAAAAATGAAAATATAGTTCAAAGACAAAAAAATCACACATTAAACAGGATGACAATCTTTACATATGTGCTTTTTCACTTGTAATCTTTTGCATCAAGATTTTACTTGTTTTAATTGATATATCAATTATCTTAAAGACAATTAAGATAAGGAATTTGGAAATTTCGAAGCCACTCTCATCTTTCTATCAAAAAAGCCTAAGAACTTGAGTATAATAGAAGAGATTACTGAAAATGAATCAAAAGGAAATACTTATCTCCTGAAAATAAAAATAAAGTGCATTTTGATAGCTTCAGAAAAGTCATTAAGAACTCTCTGCCATTCTATTCTTCCCCTGTCTCTTTTATATCTTGTAAAACATGCATATAACTGGAAGTTATATTACATTAAAGATGCCTGAAAATGTTAAAAACAGAATAACTTATATATGAAGTATTTGGATGAACTGGATAAAAAACTTCAATGATTTAAAGTGGGGTGGTGTTTACCCTAACCTTGACCTTACAATATATATAATAGAAAGAAATGAGTATAGGGGAGGGGTAGTAAATCTAATGAGAAATAATGAGACTATGGTTCAAGAGAACACATATCTTTCACACAGCTACATTTTAAGGAACCATAGACCTACAGATCCAAATCGATAACACAAAAATCAAGACCCAAATTTTGTCAACAAAATTTAAAAGGTGACCATCAAATAAGGTTGACTAATAGGTGGAGGTGTATTGCAGGAAACTTAGGCACATTAATGGAAGGAATTTGGCACTGCTGGTGTTTTGCTGTTGGATCCACTGTATGCTAATATTCAATTATAAATAATCTTTCAAAACATGTTTTTTTAATAAAAATAAGTTAAACATTTTAACTTATTTTTAAAAAGTCTATATTTTGGACTTATGGTTTAACTGCCTATATTTTGGACTTTATGATAAAAAAGTAACTCATTAACAACTGGAGTGTTGCTGTTTCATCTCCTGTGTAATAAAAGATATAGAGATTTCTCAAAAATGTAAAAATAGAGCTCCTTTATAACCCAACAATTGTACTTTCTGGCATTTGCCCCCTCTAAAGCATAAACATATTCTGTTATAAAGAATTATATATACCTATGTATGTTGTATCACTTAGAACAATAGCCAAAATATGAAAATGACCTTCTTTATCAAAAGACAAATGGATAGATAAGATTAATGTGTAAATATACAATGTGATAGCAAACAAATATAAGGAATAATGAAATTAGACTTCTCAAATACTCCTTAAATACACTTGAGAGTATCATTCCAGTTAAAGAGAATTAGAAAGACAAAAAAATACTACATGTGCTTACTTATTTGTAGACTATGGAAGAACATAAAAAAATACCAAAGTATGCAAATCATTGGCTTTTGATTACAGGCATGAAAATGTTAAGGGATGGGAGAAAAAGAAGAGATTTTATTTTCCTTAGGAATTTTAATTTAGTACAGAAATCCATCTAGCAAAAGAACTAGTAATGCTATCCCCTATGTCATTAGGCATCTGAATTCTTGTTTACTCACAACCAGAAAACTTTATATAAAGAAGAGCATAATGGTCATTAGTTGAGAAGGAAATATCATTTCTTCAGAAAGTTACATTTTAGTCTACCTTTTTCTCAAAAGATATTTATTTATATGCTAAAATTGGCAACATTTATATGAGACTAATTTTTTTCTTTCCATGTTAACCAGTTTGTTTTCTACCCATTCCCCATGTCTAAAAGGAACATGAAGTTTAAAATTAGAAAAATGTGTTAGTTTACATCCATAATTATTTTTGACATATTTTAAATATCTATGGCAGAGTCATTACAAGTTCTATAACAATGTTCCCCATTTTAGAGAGGTGAAAATAAATTTTTAAAGGCAATTCTATAATATATGGTAATCAGAATTCAAGCAAATTTGTCCCCCGCAAAAGTAGACTATACTAGCTTACTCCTTAAGAAGCAGTGGGTTTCTAGATCCTAGAAATGGTCTTCTGTCAGGAAACTTCAGGGGTAGGGTCTCCTTGTCACTTAGGCCAAAGTTTTTCCTTTCCATGACCCCCATATTTTGGTGGGTGCATGCAAACAATAATTGTCACACTAACATTGTTTTTACAGGGCTCCTTTGACTCCAAACCTTAAAAAAAAGTTAATGATCACTTTTACTAACAGGTCTAAATAGCACAAACCTGAGAACAACAACCCATGTTAGTTTATAAGAATTGTGTCCTTGTGGTATCTTATAAATAATGCACTGTATGCAGTACTAAATAGTTGCATCATGCTGCTATATTTAATTTTGTGTGTATCCTGTAATTATATTATAATGCTTTCAGAGAACTTACTGTAAAGAACAAGTTATACCTTTGATGTACTATATTGAGCATTGAATGTGTTTGAGTTTAGAAGGGTAATACTTCCTTATTAAAAAATAAAATTAAATTAAAAAATAAAAAACAGAAGCAGTTTGTTTCTAAAGGTTCTTAGTAGTGTTATATTTCAGAATACTACTCAGATGGTTCATGAGCCTTTGATAGGCTATTTATATTTATGACATACACACATTAATTTCTATATGATATTATTACATAGAAATGTTTGTTATTTTAAAATGTCTAATATGACTTTAGAACCTCAATATTTCTTTTCAAGTGTTAAATAATTCATGTTAAAAGCTCTTTCCTCTAATTGTATTGTTTTAAATATCCTTGAATTATTTTGATAATTGCAATTTATTAAAATGTGTTCTATAAATTACTTAATATAAAATAAAATTGTTCCAACAATTTTTTATCACTTTTACTTTAAAGATTGTTTTCAATTACCATGAGAATTAACAGTGTCATGGTAAAAGTAAATGTTCCACGAATCACATGTAGAGCATGATTCAAATTGGCACTAACAAAATAACAATGATTACAACTAAAATTTGGAGGTGTTAGAATGAATATGCACAATTTGCATTCTGGTTGTGTAATACCTCTTTATATAAGTGGACATTTATCATCACGCTATTATATAAAATTCAGGAAGTAGAGTCAGTAGTACCTGCATTTTCTTTGTTTGATAACAGGGATTTGACATGATTTTCATATTTAGAAATACCTTAGCTGAATTGAATAATCAAAATACTATGTTTACTTAAAGTCCAGAATTTATGAAAATGTGTAATTAATTAGCAAGAGGTAATATTGTATTAGGCTTGTGCATAATTAAAAACAGTTTCTCTTATAAGAAAACTTAACCAAATGATTAGGGAAGAATGCCAGAGTATGTTATCAGTGATGCATCTAAAAACCACTGTGCACCAGATAGCTGGCTATCACTAATTCTCAAAAGCTGTCAATAAATTCTCTAAAAAAAAAAAAAAGTGAACCTAGTTAGGCTTTAATTTAGATTTTATGCTTTAAAATTGTAAAAAAAAAATTGTGTTTATAGTTTTTGTGATGACTTGTTGATTTAGGTCTAGAAAACTAAAATATTAAACATGGACTTTGACTTTTCCAGTGAAGAACCAGATAATAGTTCAGGCCTTGGAAAGGAACAGAGGTACTTGTAGAAGAGTAAATAAAGGCACATCTCTTGCTTCTATGTAAAACATATGAATAAATAAAATAATAAAAATACTGTTTGTTCTTAAGCAAAAAGTTAATGTGTAGAATTGAATAAAATAACTGAAACCAGGATCTTAAATATGCATTCATATATGGTGATTTATCTAATAATTGTTATGACTGAAAAATAAAGAAGACCCATAACCCAACTTTTGTGTTTTTCTCCCTCAAAAATATTGTCAATAAAGTTATTTGAGTCTTAGATTTCTGAAGAGTAAATTGATTTCAAAACATTTTTATGTAAGTTATTTTAATGTAATAGACTGTAATGTTAAACTGACCTAAATTCTGCACTTATTTTTTTCAATTCAATTTTAAATGTATGCACTCACTTTGCACTCTTTTCAAGGTTTATAACTTTCCTAAAGCTCTTAACTTTAGAAGGTCTAAACAAAAGGACAGTATTGATCTTGCAATACAATTTTAATGTGTATGTGTACCACATAAATAATATAATTCTACACATTTCTAGGTTTCTGGATTTCCTGTGGTACAATGTGATGAATGAAAATTTAGATAGCCTCTCTATACACAGGAAAGGACTTTTAGAACAAGCAACATGATTCCAAAGTCAGTATAAATATGTGCTTTTAACATTGCTCCAAAAAAGTAAGAAAACTAATAAGATTTACATTATTCTAAACTCCATCATCATATTTAAGAATCAGAATAAACATTTCTGAAAGTCTACATATTTTTGTCCTATGGAATCCTTTTTTATGGAATACATGCTTTTTAGATTTTGAATATTTTCATTTACTTTAATTTACTTATTTCTGTAGACATCCACATTATGGAATAGCCACATATTCCAAAGTCTTATTTTTTCATTGTAAGTCATTATATTTAAATACCATGACTTGTATTTAAAAAAAAGACCATTATTTATATGGTTGGTCATAATACATTTCTTTCTACACTCCATGTTCCAAGATCAATCTTACAATAATGTAAAATTCCCTCTACCATTGTCCCCAAATTTATGGTATATCTGTTTATAAGCCTTCCCTCATTGACAGACATGAAACAATATATCTTTTCTTGTTTACTCGTAAATGGTTTTAATTATAAAAAGTGCAGTAAAATGAAAATTGTGGCACCCACTAAAGACAAGGGAAATCGCAGAAGATAAATGACACATCACTGCATTTTTTCCATTTTTTTTAATCCAGATAGACTACTCCAAAAAATTAAAAGTTGAAGGACTTTTTCCTCTGTGTCTAAAACTTAAAGCATGACTTGGAGGAAAAAAGAATGAAGCAAAACATATAATACGTGTAAAAAGAAAACATAATACATCTAAAAATATCTTAGTTTAAAATATGCTAAAGTCGGCTGAAGTGATAGTACAGTGGTAACGCCTTTGCCTTGCACACCGCTGATCCGAGACTGACTTGGGTTCTGTCACCAGCGTTGCATATGGTCCCCTGAGCCTGCTAAGAGTGCTTTAAAGCCAAGAGTAACCCCTGTGCACAGCAAGTTGTGGTCCCAAGCCCAAAAAACTAAAATATACTAATGTCAAATAATTGCTTGGCTTTGGAATATTTTTTTAATGTTAAATCAAGACTGTGCTCTGTTACTCAGTTTAATTGTTATACATAAATACCAAATGCTATATATGTCACATAGAAATCAATACATTCTAAATACTAACACTGATTATTAATATTAAAATTAAAATTAAATAAAATATATTAATTCACAATAATATATCTCCAGAATAAAAGTTACAATTCATAATGCACAAAATGAATGACAATTTTGAAAATATTTTGAAACAAGTAAGACCCATCTCAGAAAAATACATGCTTCTAATGTCTTTTGTATTTGTATTTAAAAAAACTAAGGAAATCATAAAAGTTCCTCAGAATCAATATATTTAAGAGTTTTCTGATTGCAGTAGTCTTCTGTTCTGGGCATTCAGAGAGGTACTTTCAGTCTTAGATAATAGCATATTTTTAGAATTGCTTTTAGAATTTTCTAAGATAGCAATATAGGTAGAAAATGTCTAGCCTGTTGTTTTTCAAGGGAAAGGAATTACAGGAAACATAAAAAGACTTTTTTGACTTCCTGGGCTTTGTAGAGACTAAAGGGAAGAATGTTAGCTGAAGAAAACATATTGTTGAATACTACCTCCCCATATTTGAGTTTAATTAAAGAAAACTGATGAATCAACTGATAATGGACTGCATTTTCTTAAAATCTATATTTATCCTAAATTTTAATTACTTTTTTCCAATTTAAAAATATAAAGTTTTTATAGAGTTTTCTTTCAAATTTCATAGAAATGCAAAGGGCATTAATTATGATATGCTTGGTGACTAAAACTAAATTTTTTTTCAATTTATTTTTTTTATTTACTTAAACATCTTGATTACAGATATGGTTGTGATTAGGTTTCAGTCATGTGACTAAAACTAAATTAACCTGATCATCTATGAATTATGAATATCCATCCTCTGATATACCTTCTCTGGCATGGCAAACAAAAATTCATGCCTGTGATGGAACCTCACGCCTTAAGATCAGAACAATGGAGAGATGCTGGTCTGGAAGCAAACATTGAAGCAGGAAATAATCCACACACAGTGAAGCAGTTAAAATAGGTTTTGCAGAGGGAGAGAGAGAGACGCAGAATAGTCTCACTCATCTATGGGTTTTAAAGAAAATAAAAATCATCATTGCAACAATCATCAGAGTCAATGAGAGGAGGCTGGAATTCCCAGTTTACTCCATGAAGCTCACCACAAAGAGTGGTGAGTGCAGCTACAAAAATAAATACACAGAAAACTACCATAATCATGTGAATAAATGAGAGAACTGGAAAACCTGTCTGGAGTACAGGTGTGGGTGGGGTGGGAGGGAGGGGGACTTGGGACATTGGTGGTGGGAATGTTGCACTGGTGAAGGGGGTGTTCTTCACATGACCGAAACCTAATCACAAAGACATATGTAATAAAAACGTTTAAATTAAAAAAAAAAGAAAAGAAAAAAAAATAAGGCCTCCCAATTCTTACCGCAGGCTGTGTTCTTCACACGGACTGCATAGAAAGAGAAGGTACAGTAAACACACCCTATATACACCTCAACCCAGACCCTTGCCTGGTCTGTATTGGAAATTGGGGACAAAAAAAAATAGGTTTTGCAAACTCCGACATGAAAGAATTTCTGTTCCTAGGTAGCAGAAAGCTTAGTAAATGATCAGCTAGGAATGGGCTCAACTAGGAAAGAGAATTAATTCATGTGCATGTATATTCACAACATGAATTAAAGCAAATATGGAATACCTCCCATGAGGTATCTTACTTGTGATGTTCATAAACAAAAAGGTCTTGTTTAGGTACACAAAAAGTGCTCTGTTGGCATTGTCAGATCACAGACTGAAAAGAATTGGAACTTTGGGTCATAGACACAGCTGTAAGGTGCCTGAAGAAATTTCGTACATTTTCCACAAATGTAAGCTTTTAAAATTTTATATTTTAGGATTGAATGCATATGGCCTATAGGCTTATTTTGACCAGTCATCTATATTTATAAAGTTTCATTAAACTCTGTAAAGCTTCATTGGATGATTATAAAACAGATACATCTTCCAGTCCCAACATTTAAATTCTTGTTGACTTTTTTACTGGGGTATTTCCCAAGGGGTTTCCAAGTCTCTCCAGATAGTTTAATGCCACCTACAGAGCCAGGAATTATTAGGGATATCCTAGTGGTTCACAGGATTTTTCCTGGTGCATACCTGATAATGCTTAGAATTCTGCATTCTTTTTAAATCTTGCTGGTTCACAACTCATACTTGAAAACTGGTAAAACTTTGGCTGAAGAAGAGCAGAGTTTTCAGGAATAAGCCCAGGCAGTCACAGCCATGCCAAAAATCTAACTTTATGTCTTTGCAATTATTGTCTGAAAAGATATCAAACACATGAAATCTTCAGGTGAACCATTTAGGGGAGTTGAAAACTCTATGACTTCTCAAAGTGACAGAAGTCTGTACTTCTTTATACCTCTGGGAATCAATCCTACATTGCAAATAACCACCATATATAAACTTAAAATCCCAGTTCCACTGATACTGAAATTCCTAGAGCATGGAGTCAAACAACACATCCAATTGCCTCAATACTCCACTAGGTACATACTAAAATTAGATGTGAAAAATAGCAGAGAAATCGCCTATGCTTAACAAACAAAATCAGTAATAAAGATTATTCAACTATCAATAAACATCTTAGTAAAACTTCAGACTATGATTGCATTGAGTGATACAAAAATTTTACACAAGTTTTCTTTTACTGGAGTTGTTTTAGATAATTTTATTGAATTTAGTCCTAACAAGGAAATAATGTAAATTATTTTGTGCCTACTCAGGGGGAAAAATTAGAGGTGGATAGGAAACTGGGGACAAATACTGGTGGTAGCACTGGTGCTGAAACATTGAATGCTAGAAAAGACTTTATTATGAACTTTGGAAACCATGGTGCTTAAATAAAATAGTAACAAAATTTATTTGTTTACTTATAATTCTACTTTCCCTATAGATAGTTGTTTACACAGTGTTCTATGAATAATAAATGTGGAATTTAAAACATTATATATATATATATATATATATATACACTGCTGTGTGATTTTATTCTCTGGGTGTACAGGATGTCTTAAAACTCAAAACAAAATTGAGATAAAATTGTTACAAACCATCCCTAGTTCTCTTCTATAATTGCATTTTGCAGCTGGCATTTCCACTGACCTCTGGGCTAAGCCAAAATTGGCTCATAGGTCATTAACACAAAACTTTGAAGACACAGGGCAACATTGAGTAGAAAAGTCATCCATCTTCTTCAATCAAGAAAGCAATGTGATATAGATTTTTCCCGAGTTAAAACTAAAATGCAACAAGTGTCTTATTTGTAATCATAGCACAGCTTTAAAAAGTCTGTAGGATTTGGGGTATATTTCCATAAATATTTCTTCCTAGATCTTATTTTGATAGAATGTGTGATCTCCCTGATATTTTATATTTCTTTAAATCTTCTAGCTTCCTCTTGATAGTCCATGTATCAACAATCATAATCCCTTTCCTTTATGAAACCAAGTGTCCACAAAGTAAAATAGTTGAGTTTATATTAATATGGGACAATGCATTAGTAATTATACCAGTCATATGTAGGGATATCTGAGAATGTAGACATTTTTCTTGCACGTTGTCAACTGGGGTTCAATCCCTGCCTGTACATATGATTCCCAGAGCCCACCAGAATTAATTTCTGAATGAAGAGCCAGGAGTAACACCCTGAGCACTGCCAGATGTAATCTAAAATCAACTTCCCTCAAAAAAAGACATCATTTAAAATTGATTCACAAAAATTAAATAAATTTACTTATAGTCTAGACATTAAAAATCTCATGTCTTATCAAATATGTGAAATACTATTTGGTAATAGTACCTTCAGTAAGAGATTAAAACATAAACATAGGCATTATAGACTTAAACTTACATTTAAGATTCATTTGGTTGATTCATAAGCATATGCTATCATTAAAAGTGTTCTAATCTGGATTTCTTATAGGTATTAGTGTAGCAGCAATAGGAATAAATTGCATGTTTGCCTTATTATGAAGAATACACAAAAAGTCAGAAGTATAGTTTACTGACAACTTCCAGATATTAGCACAGTAAGCAGAAACTCAGTTTTTAAATAACCTGTCATTTTGGGAGATCTCGGTCAATGACTGAGCATAGAAGTATTAGACAATGAGATTTTTCTTATTAAGAAAATTTCTAGTAAATAAATTTTGTTTCAGACTTCCCTGTGATTATCTTCTGAGTAAAATCCTTACAATGAGGTGAAACTTAGACTCCCTTCAAAGACAATGAAAATATGAAATTTAGTGAAATACTTTTATTCTTCAAGTTTTGTGATAAAACAAGTATTTTCACACTAAATTAAAAATTATACATTTCCATTAAAGTGTTTCCAACAATAACCTTCAGTGAATATTGTTAAAGTCTATAGTTATGGGATTCAGAGAGATAGAATAGAAGGTAAGGTATTTGTCAATAGGCTCCCTGTGTTCTATGCCCAACACTGTTCTGTGTCACAAGATGTCCCATGACTGATAGCTGAGCATAGAGTGAGGAGAAAGTTCCAAGCACAGCACAGTGAGGTCCAATCTCTCTTTCCCTTTACCAAAAAAGAATAATTACTTTGCAGTTATAGTTTTATTAAGAATACATTAAAGATTAACATAAATAACCACTATAGATACTATTGATCTGTAGTTTTTCTTTATTTTGATGTATTTGATAAAATAACCTAACAAAAGTTTTTTTTGAAAAGAGGTAAAGCTATCTCCATTCCCTTTTAATAATATGTCATATACTCTAAAACTTCATTTCAACCAAGGAATTAAAACCTTTGTAATATTTAATTTCACTTACTTCTTTTTTTAATTAATATATTTTATTTAAACACCTTGATTACATACATGATTTTGTTTGGGTTTCAGTCATGTAAAGAACACCGGTGTTCTTTACATGACTTATTTCACTTACTTCTTAATGGAGATCATGATCACTTAGAAATTGAACATCAGGTACGTTTGCAATATGTTCTATTTCTGCTTATACCCAATTTTCTAGTCTTCATTACTCTTTCCAACTATGCGACTTTTTAGAGAATAAAAGACACTGAATTAGAATATGAATTTTTTTTTTTTTTTGGTTTTTGGGTCACAGCCGGCAGTGCTCAGTCAGGCATTACTCCTGGCTCCATGCTCAGAAGTCGCTTCTGGCAGGCTAAAGGGATCATATGGGATGCCAGAATTAGAACCAATGACGTTCTGCAAGAAAGGCAAATGTCTTACCTCCATGCTATCTCTCCAGCCCCAGGATATGAATTTTTATGTAAAGTTTGTTTTGTTATACTCTAACCCAGGCTTCAAGATAAAACTAAAGTAGTAAGATAACTCTTCTATTCTGAAAATTGATTGATTATATTTATGTATAGGCATATATATAATTGATTATATTAGGCATACATTCAACAAATGAACTTACAATTGATTATATTACATATTGATTATAAGTTACAATCGATTATATTAGGAATAGATTATTAGACATGGATGTTATTAGCATATTATGATTTTATTAGGCATATAAATTAGGCATATTAGGCATAGTTCCAACTATAGTAGTTTCATATTTTTTCTTCTGTAACTTTTCAAATTTATATTATTATGGATTTTGGGCCAAGATGGCATGTCTTACATTCCTAATTTTTGAGCTATTTTCATGACTTTTTATTTCACCTTTGGAGACTAATACTTCACTGATAAGATATTCTCTAAGGTGTACTGTGGATATTAGCTTAAAGTAGTTCTATATGAACTGACTTTTCCCACTTGTCTGATTCATAAGGGACATGCTGACCCAGAAGAATAAAGATAGATAAACCAGGACAAGCTCCATCTATTTTATTCAGGAAAATTTGAAACTCTGTTATATTTTCTAAATTTTATATCATGACATTGGTAAATAGATTTGAAATGGAATTTTAAGAACAAATATCTTGAAATTCTTTCAAGTATTTTGGTATTTCTTGAAATTCTTTCAAGTATTTTGGTATTTCAAATATTCCATCCCAAAACTTTTTGTATTAACTGAAGAAAAAGAAGATAATGTGAAATGACTACTCAATCCTAGCAGCAGTATGGAAATTCATTATTAGTCATATTTCAAAGAACAAAATGTCTTAAACAAAAAAGATATACTTTATATATTTAAGAATTTGGGAATGACTAGTCCAAATACCTGCTTTTAACTCCATATGATTACACAATCAATTCGTATGTGTCTTTTTATGGTTGATAAAAAGCATTTAAAATCGCATAAAAGCAATCACTATAGGTACTGTACTGTGATATATGATACCAAATTAGGAATAGAAGTCAGAAAATATGAATGAGTTTCTAATTATACAACTTAATATCTATGAGAAATTGAACTATGGTATACCTTTCTGCTCAATAGCTTCACTCTAAAAAATCATAATGTCCCTTTCTCTCATAAAATTGATAGGAACAGAAAACTGAATGATAACACAGTGTGCATTTGTCTTGTTTCATGTATTACTCATGGATTTTCACTTAAGTACCACACACGGCAGTACTTGGGGACTAACTATATGGGGTTCAGGAGACTGAACCTGGGTTGGCAAAATACAAGCTTACCTTACCAGCTGTAAATCTCTCTAAAACCTGGAAAGTTATGACAGTTTTTTTTTTGTTTGTTTTGTTTTTTGTTTTTTTTTGGGCCACACCCGGTGACGCTCAGGGGTTACTCCTGGCTATTCGCTCAGAAGTCACTCCTGGCAGGCACGGGAGACCTTATGGGGAACCGGGGGATGGAAACCGCAGTCTGTTCTAGGTTAGGGCAGGCAACTTATCTCCAGCGCCACCGCCCGGCCCCATTATGACAGTTTTAAAATACAATGATATTACAAAAATATAATTGAGCAGTAAGAATATCAATGCCTTCATAGCAATATTTGAACTTACCTTTCATAAAAATGTAAGAAAAATATAGAATCTACAAATCATAATTGATTTTATAAATTATTTTGCAGACATAAAGTGCACTAGGATATAGATCTATTCTTCCATGTTCAAACATGAATTGGTGGGGCCGGGTGGTGGCGCTGGAGGTAAGGTGCCTGCCTTACCGCGCTATCTCTGGACAGACCGAGGTTCGATCCCCTGTGCCCCATATGGTCCCCCAGGCCAGGGGCGACTTCTGAGCGCATAGCCAGGAGTAACCCCTGAGCGTCACTGGGTGTGGCCCAAAAACCAAAAAAAAAAAAAAAAAAAAAACATGAATTGGTTTGCATCACTAATATAATTCATCTATTGGAATTATGTGCATTTTATTTTTGTTTCTGGGTCACAACAGGTTATGCTCTGGACAGACTTTGGTATCTGTGATCAGACTCCACTCTTGGCATTGCTTAGGGAAAAATAAGTAAAGATAAAAATAAAATCTGCATCAGTATTTTGCAAGAAAATCTCCCTATCTCTTGTACTATAATCATGTACTGTTATTCCCTGCATCAGTAACTTCTGTAGCTTATTTTTTATGGCTTGCATTATGTTATTTCTATTTAACATAACTTAATGGCAAACTTATTTATTAAATGAAATAATTAAGTTTTTTCACCTACTGGTTTGCAGATGAAGTTACCTGAAAGTTTAGAGAGTATTCATGGAGACAGAATTAAGTACAGTTCAAATATGAGTCCTAAAATGTTTTTCTTAGCACTGGAGTGGTGGTACAAGTGGTAGGGTGTTTGCCTTAAAAGAACTAACCTAGGAAGGACTGTGATTTGATCTCCAGTATCCCATATGATCCACAAACCAGAAGAGATTTCTTTTTTTTTTTTTTTTTTTTTTTTT
>PVKC010012702.1:0-23555 GCA_004027635.1 Crocidura indochinensis
GACCCAAAAAAAAAAACCAAAAAAAAGTAAAAAAAAAAAAAAAATTGCCCTCCTTTGATCCCAGGAAAGCCTCTGGGCTCTTGATTGAAGTGCATCTATTCATAAGGTCTGTAAACTACCTTATAGGCGCCTACCTTGAATTGTTTTGAAGATCAAACAGTGTGTACTGATAAAGCTTTTGTTAACAAAATAGATATGTTTAAATTTGCAAAGAAACAAATGTGAGTCCTTTTTTTTTTTTTTCTTTACAGACCACAAAAACTATGGTAAAAATCCTGCTTAAATAGCCCTTTTATTTTTCAAAAACTCAGAACAATGACTCTCCCACACAACTGAGCGTGACTGTTATTTGTCATTTTTCGGCACCCTGAGGGACCCTGAAGTGTCCGGACCAAGATGGCCG
Source organism: Crocidura indochinensis (assembly GCA_004027635.1). Taxonomy (NCBI): domain Eukaryota; kingdom Metazoa; phylum Chordata; class Mammalia; order Eulipotyphla; family Soricidae; genus Crocidura; species Crocidura indochinensis. The sequence goes on from PVKC010012702.1 coordinate 404, forward strand.
TGACATTGCTCTTGCTTTTCTTCTTTTAGGAGAGTTCCTCCACGGTTTGTAAACCAAGTGGAGTCAGAGGTTTTGTTCCCCAAATACTGAAAAGCCTGCCAAGAGGAGACACTTTTTTAGAGTCTACCTGAATCTATATACCCCAAACTATTTCTTTGAGCGTAAACAAATACGCTTTCTTAGCTAATGGCTCCCCTGAAGATTTAGGTTAACTAATATTTAACTTTTATACTTAGCAAACACCCACAGGATAAACGGAGCCAGGTTAGCCCCCTCCCATCTCCTTACCCAAATACTTTGTGACTTCTTTTGCGTAAGTACAAGTATGTAGCTTTTCCTAAAACATTTTGCTGCTGTATCCTCACTGAGTTGTCACAGAAATCATCCAAATGCTCACACACTCACTCCCAGGATCGTGACTCAGCAGTAATGAATTAAGACCTGGGTTCATGGAACAAGTGCTGGGAAGTTGGGGGCTTGGAGAGAAGCAACAGCCAAGAAGAGATGGGAAAGGAACTGATTGGTAGAGGCAGTACTCCCAGCATTATCTGAAGCTCTGGTGACACCAGGACCTGCTTCTGTGGGTACCAGTATCAGTACCTAGTTCCTTGATGCAAGAGAACATAGCTCTAGTGATTTAAAGGAAACGGATTATGTTTATGATTAATAATTGATTGCTGCTAACTGGCAGCTCCTTGTAACCAAGATATTTCTGCTGCCAGAGATTGCCACAAGAGGGCACTGGTGTGGCATGAATTCTTCAGACTGCAGGTGTCAGGAGTGAGCTTCTGGGCATAATGGCATTCCTGAAATAAGGGAGACTTGACTTAAAGTGGAAACCGACTGCATTCCTTTGGGCGGGGGGCACAACCGGTGACGCTCAGGGGTTTCTTCTGGCTATGCGCTCAGAAATTGCTCCTGATTTGGGGAACCACATGGGATGCCAGGGATCTAACTTCGGTTAGTGCATGCAGAGCAAACATTCTACTGTTCACGCCACTGCTCCAGCCCTGACTGCATTCCTTTGGTGTAGGAGTAGCTGTGTGGATGAGAGACTGACTACTCCAGCATTACATGGTCTGGTGCCTTCACCTGTACATAAACATGGGATTTCCAAATCTGTCTCCCTAGTAGCTGTAGAAATCTGGGTCACTGGAAGAAAAGAAAAAGAAAAGGAATAGCCCCTATTAAATAGCAGTGGTGGGGAGGTGTCATGGGGTCAGTGTGCTGAGACCTACAGTGCAGGCCTGGGTCCTCCAAATACTGCCAGGTGACCTGCAGGTCTTGGCACACAGGCAGGCCCAAGTACCTCTGTTCATAGCCCTAGTATGGAACTGTCTAGTCCAGTTGATCAAGTATCACTTGGAGTGTTTTTTTGGATGCCACCCCCACAAACACATATATGTACGTATATATATATACATGTATGTGTATGTATAACACATTACTTTGACTGTGCCCCTTGGTGCTTTTCCTGACTTGTGCTGACTGTGCTGCTGGAATTGAACTGGTCTCCTGAATATAAGCACATGTCCCAGCCTGTTACTATCTCTCTGGCCCTATCTTATGTATTTATTTTTGGTGGTGCCTAGGGTAGAACCCAGGACCCCACATATGCAAGGCAAATACTCTTCCATTGAGTTAAATTCCAAGCTCATACTTTTTGTTTGGTAGTGGAGGGCCACATCTATTGTGCTCAGGAATCACTCCTGGCTGTGCTCAAAATCTAATAGCAGTGCTAGGGATCAAACAGGACTGTTGAGTGTAAGGCTGTATGTATGATTGGACCTTAACCTTGTTGCTCTGACCCTCACAAATATCCTCCCTCTCTCCCTCCTTCCCTCCTTCCCTTCCTTCCCCCTTCCTTCCTTTCTTCCTTTCTTCCTTCTCTCCCTCCCTCCTTCCTTCCCTCCCTCCCTCCCCAAGTCAGCCAGGTGCAAAAAAAGCACTTTACTTTCTCCAGACACTCATAACTTGCATTGTGTGTGTGTGTGTGTGTGTGTTTGTTTTTGGGCCACACCCTGTGACACTCAGGGGTTACTCCTGGCTATGCACTTAGAAATCACCCCTAGGTCAGTCTGGGTCATCTGCATGCAAGGCAAATGCCCTACCTGTGCTATCACTCCAGCCTCTATAACTTACTTTTTTTTTTTTTTTGACTTTTGGACCACACCCGGTGATGCTCAGGGGTTACTCCTGGCTATGTGCTCAGAAATCGCTCCTGACTTGGAGGACCATATGGGATGTTGAGGGATCGAACCTTGGTCCATCCTAGGCTAGCATGGGCAAAGCAGACACCTTACCTCTTGTGCCACTGCTCTGACCCCTATAACTTATAAGTTATAACTATAAGTTATAAGTTACAATATTATTTCAGTATATTAATATTATTTTCCCAAGTCTTGCTTTTTCTACCTGTGAATTGAATATATTCTGATTATGAAAATGAAATTATTTATAGAAAGTAAAAATGCATATTGTCTACCTAACACTGAAGTAAATCTTATCCCAGGAATCTTATAAGTCTGTTCTATCATAATAGTTATACATAATTATATTATTTAAATTATGACCATATAAATGAGATTCGCAAATCTAGTGGCCAGAGCGATAGCACAGTAGTAGGGTGTTTTCCTTGCATGAGGCTGACCCAGGCGGATGTGGGTTTGATTCCTGGCATCCCACATGGTTCCTCAAGCCTGCCAGGAGCGATTTCTGAGCATAGAGCCAGGAATAACGACTGAGCTCCACCAGGTGTAGCCCCAAAACAGCAACAACAACAACAACAAAAAGGATTCACAAATTTATGCATGATAATCATAAATTAAACATGACTTGGGAGACATTTGAGTATTGGGTCTTATCTATCTTGGAAGGTGATACCCTGAGCTTCTCCAGCCTTACTGTACATTTAAGTCACTGGCATCCTGTGGAAGTTTAGGTTCTGCTTTTGTGGGGCTGGGGTGAGGTCCTAAATTCTGCTCTTTTTTTTTTTTTTTTTTTTGGTTTTTGGGTCACACCCAGTAGCGCTCAGGGCCTACACTCAGAAATCACTCCTGGCAGGTTCGGGGGACCATATGGGATGCCAGGATTCGAACCACCAGCCTTCTGCATGCAAGGTATATGCCTTACCTCCATGCTATCTCTCCAGCCCCAATTCTGCCCTTTTTTGGGGGGGCGGGGTCACCCTCAGTGCTTCTCAGGGATCACTTCTGGGTGTGGTACCAGAGGTTAAACCTGAATTGATTTTGTGCAAAGGCAAGTGTTCTATCAGATGGACTTGCATTTCTTCATGTATTTTGTTTTTGAACCATACCATCAATGCTTGGGTTACTCCTGGCTCTATACTCAGGAATCACACCCGTGGTGTCCAGGGGACACAGGAGTAACAGGGATCAAACACTGCTTGACTGTGGGCCAGGCAAATGTCCTACCACTGATCTCTGGTCCCTGTTTCTGCATTTCTATCAAGGTCCCAGGGGTGACAGTTCCAGCAGTGAACTGAGTCGAAGCAGGGGAACAGTACGTGTTGGCCCCTTTCAGTATGACCATGACCTTGACCTCTGTGAAAGACTTTAAAATGAATGTGCTAGAATAGATGCTTTCCCTGAACTGAGCAAAGACACCACCTGAGAAATACTGACATTATTTCAGTATATAAACATGTTGAAAGTCTGATGCTGCTGTTGTTGTTAAACTCCTCCTCCCCCACCCCTTCAACTGATGGATGCTAGTAACAGAGCGGGTCTCTAGAGTTCATAGCGGAGGTGAAGAACAGCTGTAAATAGGGCCAATGGGGACAACTGGAACACTGAGCCCCAAGTGCCTGGCTCCAGTTTGTGCATTTTGAGCCAGGAATGACCCAGCAGAGCCCTCCTCTCACTTAGGGAAGGTCTTGGGGGTACATTTGGTTCTGAAAGTGGGAGTTGTTTGTGTTATAAATAACTTTTTAAACTTCCCTCATTGAAACAAGTCATTGTAGATAGACACACACACCTGTTTATGGTGCCCAAATACTATTATTTATTATTTTATTCTGTTTCTTCTTAGTTTATTTACCGTTAAAATGTCATCCAGCACCCCATATGGTTCCTGAGCACAGAGCCAGGAGTAAACCATTAGCACCACTGGGAGTGGTTCCCCTGAAAACAAAACCAAAACAAACAAATAAAACTTATCCTCTTACTATTCATCAAACATTTTTTTTTAATTGTATTTTTGGAATAGGTGAGATGTGTGTTTTCTCACAGTTTAGAGTACAGGGCCTAGATGGTGAAAGCTGTTTTGTTTTTTGTTTTCCATTTTTAAATTCTGGGCAGCGCTCAGGGGTTCCTCCTGGCTCTGTGCTCAGAAATCACTCCTGGCAGACTTGGGGGACCATATAGGATGCCGGGATTTGAATCACCGTCTGTCCTGGATTGGCTGCATTCAAGGCAAACGCCCTACGACTGTGTTATCTCTCTGGCCCAGTGAAAGCTGTTCTTACCCACACTCATTTCCTTTCCCTAGAAATAACCAGAACAAACATTTGCCTGTGTAAAGGGCGGGGCTCTAATGTTAGATCCATGATCCTGCCTCTGGTTTTTTTTTTTTTTTTTTTTCCCTCTGGTTTTTACACCCTCCACAGTCCCCTTCCTTTAGATTTCCTTCTGACGAACAGAACATGACTGAGAGGTGGAGTGACGAGAAAGGGCTGCAGCTTCTGTGCAGGTTTCATGGCACACACTTTGCACCCTGGGAAGGCAGCAATGGCTCCCCAGTTCTGCAGGGCACTCAAGCCTTCATTCCTCTCGTTAGGTCCCCACACTGAATCCCCAGGCCTCCGTCCTCTGTACCAGGGCTGGGAGGAGACCCCCAATCCATCAAAGAATGAGTGATGGGCCCTCCCCTACAGCCCACTCCCCATTGCTACACTTCTGGGAGGCTACCTGGCTTCTTGATTGATCATAGGACAGTCTTGAGTCCTGGCAGAGTCGTTGCCAAGACTGCTCTTTCCTGGGAACAAAACTAGCCTCAAGACCTTCTTTGCACCCCTTTTGCTTCTTTTATTGCTTCCTGCCACCCCCCACCCCCGCCAAGCCCTTGCAGCTTGGAGAGAGGAGTCATCGCTTTCATAGGCAGTCCCTCAGGGTCTGCCCTACCTGGACCCATTTATCCATCCCCACTCTCATTTGGTGGATGAAATAGAGGCAAGTGTAGTGTTATAGATGGTGACATAGGCAAGTGCAGTGTCCTGCGGGCCAGAGGGATGCATGGCTTTCCTAGAGTTGGTGCTGTGAATGGCAGGGAGGAGGCATGGCTGATCTCTTTGTGGGAATCAGAAAAGGGCATGGAGGGATAGAGTCTTTCCTCCGATCTCTCAGAGGGTGAGTGATGGCCGAGAGGACCATTCACATGTGCCTGAGCGGTGCCATGTGCCCTGCTCTTGCCCATTCAGATGTGCGCGGTAGTTTTTCATTTGCCCAGAGTCCAGACTTGTAAATCCACCGCTCAGCTGCAGTCCCTGCAGCGAGGTTATAGGCAGCAGCTGACTTTTATCAGCTAGTTTGTTCTTTCATATAAGCAGAGTTTTATGAGGGTCTCCTGAGCTGGCTTGTAACGTGATGAAGCGTCTGCCAGCGCCCCCATAAATCCCCGGCACCTGCCAAGCGAGGATGCAGTTCCACAGACACATTTTGTCCAGCTGGCGGCTCTGTCCCCTTGCCCAGTTTGCATTTTTGCACTTGTCTCTTTAAACTTGGATTTGTTTTTCAGCTCTCTGCGGCCTCTTTAAAGGCAACTGAAAAATGAAGGGTAGGAAAAAGGAACTAGAAAGTTACGTCTGTGCTAAAAATTGCCCTTGGCGCATGTTCCTTTGAAAGCTGGTTTTGATCCACTGCTGAAACAGACATCAGGCTTCCCAGCCGCATGAACCCCAGGGCGGAGACTGCTGGACAGTGCCAGCCAGGCCCGTTATTAAGACTTTGATTCTTTTCTGGGCCATCACCCTTTGTACTTGCCAAAGTCCCCCTCCCTCTCTTTGGTTGTCAGTTCCATAAATGAAAGGAACCATTCCAGAGGCCTTTCCCCAGATGGTCTCCAAGCATGACATCTTTCCCCAACATTTAGCTCAAGGAATAAATTGAAAATGTCCTCATTCCTTTGAATCAGGCAAAACCTAAACTTTTTTTCCTTGGTGGGGGCCATACCCAGTGATGCTCAGGGGATACTCCTGGGTCTGCTCAGGCATTATTCTTGGCAGGTTCTGGGGACCATACAGGTGTTGGGGATTAAACCTAGTTTAGCCACATGCAAGGCAAACACCCTACCTGCTATACTATTGCTCCTATCCCCAAATCTGGACTTTCTGAGGATGCTGCTTGTCTGTGTCCAAGGAACAGTGTTCTGCTGTAGCCTGGACCTTGGTAGTATGTCCCAGGCACACATGTGTGTTTCCAGGCCTGCTTGGGGGAACAAAAGCAGTAGCCAATTGCTCCCTTCTCTGAGACCCATCAGTGATTTGCTTGCTCCAGGTCCTGCCTGAGAGGCTCAGCTTGACCTGCTGTTCTGTCTTCATCTCTGTTTCTACCCTGCACAGGACCTGTGAATCCACTCCTGATGCTGCCCATTCTCTCAGGTCTTGATGCCATGGACAGCCTCAGAAGGGCAGGCAATGACCTCTGCTCCAACCAGTGTGGGCTATGCAGTGCAGACTCCCACCTGTCAAGAAGATCTGGCCTCACTCTGATCTCTAAAAGCCCAGGCAGATGTTGCCTGCCAACCTCAACTCCCTAAGTGCTGCCACCTGCTCAAGCCCTTTATCACCTTCTAGAACAGACTTCCAGTGCATGTACATTTGCTCGCTCGCTGCTAGGAGAGTTGTGAGACCTCAGCTCTCCGCCACCCCAGAGGCAAGTTGTTCCTCTGGCTGTGAGAAGGGTCACTACTGTATTCCATCAAGCTTAACTCAGACCCCTTCTTCTCTGCAATGTCTTTTCTTATTCATTTCCCTAATTGGAAGACCCCCTTCCTGGCTGAACCTGATTCTTGGACTAATAACACTCATTTTAGATCCCTTCTTTGCAACTGTCTGGCTTAGAGCAGCTGGAGCTGTGCAACCTGGTGGAGTAATGCAGGGTGTATGTGAGAGGGAGGTGGCCTGGGCAAGAGCTGAATGATGCTGGTGGCCAAGGTGTTCTGGAAAGATCGAGGTCTTCTGGAAAGACTCCAGTTTTGCATTCTTCTGGAAATCCACTATAGGATTGTGGAGCCTCAGGCTATACTTCTGCCCTGCCTGTAAAATCTGGACAGTTAAAGTGAAAGGAGCTCGCTCATTCATTTAGGCTCAGCCAAGCCCTGGAGCACAAAGGGCTGTTTGCTCCTCTCCCAGGGGCTGCCCAGCACAGGGGCTGGTCTCTGGCTAACTTTCTAGGAACTGGGCTGGGTGATGGACATGTAGTGGGACAGGAGGGGACTCCTGTCGGCAACAAAGGGTCCAGGCTAGGCTAGGCAGAGCCTCCTGCTTCCCCAGCCCTGCCAGGCAGACATTCCCAGATCCAGCCATATTGCTACACCAACGGAAGTGGTGGGTCACAGTCCCAGCCAAGCCTGAAAACAGTGGCGACAGTCCTGCCGCCAGGACTAGCCACCACATCAAGGGCACAGTCCCTTCCCTCTAATCCCCCACCTCGGGCTGCCCCACCAGCCTGTGTCCAGGATAACTGGGGCCTCACCTCTCCTTGGGGCCATGGGCCTCTACAGTGGGAAAGATTCTGGACACTGCTGTTTGCCTTCCCCCTGCCCTGGGGGCTTGAGTAAGTGATTTAGCTTCTCTACACCCTGGTGTCTTCATTGGAAAAGGGGGATAAGGTGGGGAGACAAAAGTCTTGTTTCAGGGGGCTGCTATAGAAACTAGATGGGTTAATACACATAGAAGAACACTCAGTCAGGGCCAGATGGCAGAGAGATCGAGCAGCAGGCTGGGTACATGCTTTGCATGCCAGCGGCTTGGCACTTCATTGTCCCCCTTGCACCAAGCTGGGAGTAACCCCTGAATACTGCCAAGTGTGGCCCAAACCACCCATCCCCATATAGACCCAGAACTTTAGCTTTAGAGTTGTTTTATTTTGTTTATTTTTGAACCACACCTGGTGGTGTTCAGAGATTACTCCTAGCTCGGTACTCAGGGGTCACTCCTGGTGGTGTTTGGGAGAATATATGGGGTGCCAGAAATTAAATATGGTCAGTAGTGTGCAAGGCGGGTACTATCTCTCTAGCCCCAAACACAGAGCTTTAAATCATATAAACCATAAATAATTACAAAGGTAAGAAGCTTCCCTCTGAGAAATTGTAGACTATTTTGGACTTCGGCTGGTAGTCGCTGAGAATAAGAGACAGAATAAGAGTCGTGTGTGCTCCCACTTGTGGCCAGAATCTCCCTCCAGTCCCCCACACTGTGCTGTTTTGTTTTGTTGTCTTTTGGTTTTCAAACCACACCCAGCAATTTTCAGAGGCTGCTCCTGGCTCTGCACTCAGGATTCACTCCTGGCGGTACTTGGGAGACCATGTGGGATGGATGGCAGGGATTAAACCTGGTTTAATTGCACGCAAGGCAGATGATCTACCCTCCCATTAGGCTATTTCTCTCACATCCCCCTTCCCATGCTGTGCTCCCAGTTATTTCCCCACAGTGAAGAGAAGGTGATTTCTCCAGGCTAGGTCGTGGTGTGAGATGCTAGTCCTGCACTAGCTGCACATTTTAGCCCACAGATAGCTGGGTGGGCCACTGGCCTCTCCACACTGTGCCTGTCCTGGAGCTCATGAAATGAACCATGAGTGAGCAGTACCCACGTACTGGCCACACCTTCTTCTCACGTGTAGTCTCGAAACTGCCATTGCTCTGGGTCCATTGGCTTCCTGGCACAGGCCTGTACTTCATAAATCACACTGACATTCTGGGGACCCCCTCAGTGGAAGAACCCTTGATCGAGTCAATTTATATGTATGCTATTTCCTGCTTGCACTCCAGAGGCACAGCTGGCCCTGTGGGCATGACCTGCTCCCCATCCCTTTCTCCTTTAGCTCTCTCTGCTGAATTCATTGATATCACCACAAGGTGCCAGAACCCAGAATCTTACCCACGATACAGGGCAATGTGTGCCCATGACAGCACGAGGTGTTGAAGTCTCCACCCTAGCCTGCTCATTGCCAGCTTGAGGTAGGATGCTGATGGGGAACTCAGGCCTCTTCCTTAAGGGCTCCCTTCCTTCTCTATGACCAGTCACACTTAAGCTATCAGCCTGAGACCTACTCTGTGGGAAAGATGAGGTGTCACCATTATTTATACCTTTGTCACTGTCATGTAATGAATCAACCATCTAATCAGTAAGGACTGAATTGAGACCATGGTTGGCCTCACCTAGGAGTTTCCCAATGCCCAGCTTTCAGGGCCAAAAAATCTCCAGGATCCAGCACTTGCCTTGCCAGCATGAACAGTGAGACCTCGAGTTTGATCCACATACCCAGCTCCAATCACAGCAGCTCTGGTATTTAATAGTTCCTGGCACTAAAATCTGATGTGCTTGTCAAGTGCTGCAGCCAAGCACAGCCAAATCATTGACTGGGCAGGCAATAATAAAGCATGGATGGCTATGTATCCCCACAATCCTGATGTCATTCCCTGAGATATAATAACTTTTTGGAGATATAATAACTTTTTTGAGATATAATAATTTTACAAGTCCCCTGCCCCTGGTGACTTCATTTTTTTTTTTTTTTTGCTTTTTGGGCCACGTCCAGTGGTATTCAGGGTTATTTTTGCCTCTGCACTCAGAAATCACTCCTGGGGGTTGGTGAGGTGGCGCTAGAGGTAAGGTGTCTGCCTTGCCAGCACTAACCAAGGAACGGACCGCAGTTTGATCCCCTGGTGTCCCATATGGTCCCCCTAAGCCAGGGGTGATTTCTGAGCACTTAGCCAGGAGTAACCCCTGAGCATCAAATGGGTGTGGCCCCCAAAAAAGAAAAAAAGAAATCACTCCTGGCAGACTTGGAGAACCATATACCTGAGAACTCAGGAGTTACTCCTAGCTGTGCTCAGAAATCACTCCTGGCAGGCTTGGGGGACCATATGGGATGCTGGGGATCGAACCTGGGTATGTCCTGGGACGACCACATGCAAGGCAAATGCCCTACTGCTTGCTATCACTTGTCCTCCCCCCTTAGTGACTTTAAACAAAACCCTTTTTCTCCCTCGGTGTTGGGAATTGAATGTAGACTCCCCATGCAAGAGAGTGTGTTTTCAGGAGCCCAAGCAATAGCACAGGGCAGACCCAGGTTCGATCCCCAGCATTCCATATGGTCCCCCAAGCCTGCCAGGAGCGATTTCTGAGCACAGCCAGGAGTAACTCCTGAGTGCCACCGGATGTAGCCCCCTTACCCCCCCCCCAAAGAAAAGGACAGTGTATTTTCAGTCTAAGCCACAACCCTGACCTAGAGTAATCTTGTATTGAGCATCTACTGTGGGTTTCTGAGGCAAACAAGAACACAGATATTTCCCTGCAGGGAGCGTGCATTCTGGAGGGAGGCAAAACAAACCATCAAAAAAAGGGATTGTTTGAGATGGATCGGTGTGGCTAAGAACACGAAGAACACAGGTGGACAGGGACAGAAGGGCTTGGGCTGGCCTTTTAAGAAGGTGACAAAACAAACAAACAAACAAAAACAAAGTCAAGAAGGTGACATTGGTGCTGGGCTGGCAGATGTGAAAGCAGGTTCCCTGTCCTTGGAGCAGCTGCTCTCAGCTCTGACATGTCTGTGAGCAGATGTCACTATTTCCTCATGCTAAGATGCTATTGGCTGCTACTACTCTCCTCTTCTCTCTATGGGCAGTTCTCAGATGCCATGATGGGGAGTGACCTCATGGCTCTGACAGTTCTTGGTTCAGGGCTTGCATAGAGCAGGGACTTGAGACAGCTCAGATAGTGATAGCTACAACCATCACGAAGTCACACACAAGCTTTTGAGGTTCCTGGTTGTTTATTTTGTTTTATTTTGTTTGTTTTGTTTTGTTGGGGGGTCACACCTGAGGATACTCAGGGGTTATTCATGCTCTGCACTCAGAAATCACTCCTGGCAGGCTCAGAAGACCATATTGGATGCTGGGAATCGAACCACCATCATTCCTGGGTCAGCCACAAAGGCTCTACCACTGTGCTCTTTTTGGCCCCAAGGTTTCTGGTGTTGTTGTTTTTTTGTTTTGTTTTGTTTTGTATTTTTTTGGTTTTTGGTTTTTGGGTCACACCCGGCAGTGCTCAGGAGTTACTCCTGGCTCCATGCTCAGAAATCGCTCCTGGCAGGCACGGGGGACCATTTGGGGCACCAGGATTCGAACCGATGACCTTTTGCATGAAAGGCAAATGCCTTACCTCCATGCTATCTCCCGGGCCCCAAGTTTCTGGTTTTTAAGGCTATAAAGAAGTCCTGAGAATGCAGTGTTTGAAAGCTGCTGCCAAAGTGGAGACCTTCCAGAAGGTCAATGGTGAGAACCAGCTGGTTGTGCTCAAGAGGGCAGCAGCCAGAGAGAAGAGAATCAGGTTCTGTGTGGGTCCCATGTAGGTGAGGTGCAAGGAATGGCCGTAGGCAGAGGACTTAGAGACTGTCCAGTTGTGAGATCAACCAAGCAGCTGAAGCGAAAGTAGAGACTTAGTCCAGAGGGAGTCGAAAAGCAGAGTCAAGTGGACCTGGTAAGGGGGTGAAGGCAGGTTCCAAGTGGGAGGTTCTTTGTCAGTCACCACAGCTAGATGAGTGGCCAGTGACAGATTATGACAAGGAAGGATGGGGAGGTAGCTCAATGCAATGAGCACAGGAGGCCCATGGCTGAACCCTGGCATGGCATGGGCCCTTGAATATTACCTGGAGTAGCCCACAAGCACTGTTGGGTGTGCCTAAAAGTAAGTCAACCACAAGGAGAACATGAGCTTATGGTGGGAAACCAACCCCATGAATTCTGGGTAGGTGGTTTGGGATGTCAGGAAGCATTGGGGGCTTGAAGAAAGAAGACAATGCAGTGAGAAGCTTTACTGGGGAACCCTGAGCTGTGGAATAGGAACAACCCAATTTCAGAAGAAGAACAGAGAAGTCAGGGAAGTCAAGGGGGAAGAACAGAACTTGAAAGGTACCATTTGGGGGGAACACCCAACAGTGTTCAGAGGCTACTCTTGGCTTGGTGCTTGGGGTCACAGTCGCTCCTAGTGGTGCTCATGCCTCATACACTGCAAAACTTATGCTCAACCTACTGTTCTCTCTCTCAGGCTCTTGATGGGGGCTGTTGGATAAACAATATAATTTTTTTCTCCCAGAATTGAGGATAAAGCCCAAGGATCTCACATTTTCATAGAAAACAGCTACCATGAGTCATGTCTCTGGTCCAAGAGAAACATTTTCTGAGGGAGAGAGGGACTGTTGCTGGCCTAAGTCTCAGAGCAGAAGCAGAGGGGCCGGGATCTCCCAGGGAAGGAAGGCAGACAGTTGCAGGAAGATGTGGCGGTCCTACTTAGTGGTGGTGCAAGTGATGAGGCAGGTAGAGATATGAAGGAGATGTCGGACAGCCACAATGCCTGGGCAGGCACCATACACTCACTAGGTTAGGAAACATCCTAACTGAGGTTCTCCTCAAAGGATGCTGGATCCTTCCCCAAATGTTTCCCCCCAATTCTTCCCTGTGCTGGATAGAGTGAACAGGAGACTGCGGGGACAGGTTTTTGTTTTTGATTTTTTTGTTTTTTGTTTTTTGGGTCACACCCAGCAGTGCTCAGGGGTTACTCCTGGCTCTACGCCAGAAATCGCCCCTGGCAGGCACAGGGAACCATATGGGATGCCGGGGTTCGAACCATCATCCTTCTGCATGAAAGGCAAAAATGTCTTACCTCCATGCTATCTCTCTGGCCCTATGGGAACAGGTTTTCTGATCTGATGTGAGGCATTCCCACAGCATGTGGGGAAGCAGCCAGCTACTAGTCCTGACAGCAGCAAAGCTCTGTACTGCCTTCTTCTCTTCCCACCCCACCCTCCACCTTTCACCCTCCTTTCCTGCCTCCAGCACAGCAGTCCCCAAGGTGGAGACAGTGCCCCCATATGCACACACAAGCTGGCCCCTTCCAGGACTTTTGCCTATTTTAGACCATCTCCCCCACCATGCTATCCCTCTTCCCTGGAGATTCCCTGGTTCACCCAGCCTTGTCTATATCCCTGTCCAGTTCATTTTCCTCTCACTGTTCACTCTCCTGTCTCTGGGTATATGAGCTTCTCTCCCTAATTTTGTTCTGGGAGTTCTCCTACTGGCAACATTCTTCTCCCCTTCCATTCCCTTCTGTTCAGTTATTTTTGAGGGGTTCATGCCTCTCTTGGCTATTATCAGCCATCTAGACCCTAAGGATGTGGCATTGCTCAAATTCTGTTAGGCTGGGACCACCAAGCCACCCTGATGAACTCAGGGGCCCATAGGGACCATTGGGCTGCTCTATTTGCCTTTTATGACTCAGTGACAAGCACCTTCTCTGTGTGCTTCCATCAGCCTAGCAAGGTTGCTGCCTCTGGCCAGTCCCACAGCACTAGGTACCACAGAGAGGGCACCTCACATGGTGGTAACAGACAACTATGTTCATCTCCTTTGCCCGTCAGCTCCTCAGGCACCAGCCAGGATAGTTTGGGGCTCTGTGGGTGATGAAATGAGTGAATGAATGAATGACTATATCATTGTCTTTATAGATCTTGTGTTATCAGTGTGGAAGTAATGCCATCACCGCCTCTTTATTTGGTCTCGTACAATCCAGACATGCACAGTGAGAAGCTTTGCAGAACATGTGGAGGGGGCCTCGGGCTGTGCGTGGAGGACCACTTAGCTGCCAGGTGCTCTGCAGAAGTCCTCCATGAGGGCATTAGCCAGGACCCCTGGAGAGTCCTGTCCGGCCAGCTGGACCTCAGACAACCCTCCCCTAGAGAAATGGATGGCCAAGAGGCCCATGAGAGGTAACAATCACCCATCAATTGGGCCAGTATGAGCCTCCACTGCCCAGAGGCAGGGGGCTGCATGGAATGAGCCCTGTTCGGAGAGGCTCTGGCGCCCCAAGCCTGCGTGACAACCCGGACAGTCGAAATGGTTGCTCATAGTCACATCTGCAGGTAATTTTTGGAGCCATCTGCGTTGGAACGGATCTCCTTCAATTAATTAGAACAACACCCTCTGTCCCAGCGCCATGGCTCAGGCAGGAGGGGCCCCCATGTCCCCTGGAGAGCCTGCTGCATGGGCCGGGGCTGGAACCCACGGTCTCCTAGTGGGTTCTAATTGCTTTAGGAGTAACCATGAGGTCAGTGGACTCGCTCTTTCTGGGCGGCCTGGCCTCCAGCCGCTTGGGTGCGTGCGCAAGAAGCTCGCAGGCCGTGCTGCCTGACATTTGCAATCGTTTAATGGAAATACGTTCCATCTTGGAGCTCTGCGCAGCCTTTCATATGGCAGCCAAGCTGTCCACCCTGGACAGGGCATAAATCCTGCTGGCGAGTCCCAGGGCCAGCCCTCCTGGAGCAGCTTCCTTCCCAGAGCCTGCCTGGGGAACTGCTTGCACCCCACTTCAGGAGAGGCCCCAGGGAACTGATGGGATTCAGAGGAAAGAGAACTGTCTTGAGAACCCACTTCCAAAGAGGAAGCACCCAGGTTGGGTAAGTCACTTAGCATGAGTCTTGGTTTTTCTCATTTGTAAGAAGGCGAGAATACCAAATGCTTTGGATTGTTGTCAGACTCAAAGCCTTCCCCCACTCCATCTACTGCTCTGTTGGGTCTCAAAGGCCTGCTTTCCCCGCCACCTGCTCACTGTGCCGCCTTAGATGACAGGTGACTTCTCTGTGTGTATGTCTCCTCCTCGGCTGTAATAAGAGAATCTCTTGGAATGAACCAGAGACTTGGAATGGTTTGTGCATGTGACTGTCGCTGTGTTGACTCCTTTTTGGGACAGTTGCGGGACAAAGGCCTGGCAGATGTGTTTATTGGGGTGGATGGAGGTTAATCTCCTCTACCCCTCATGGGTTCTATGCAGAGATAAGTGGGTTCTTGGAGGAGAAAGGGCCTGAGTGGGAGGACTGAATTCCAGGCTAACCTGCTCTGGTGTTCATGTGACATCTGTGTCTTGGAGTCCTGTATGCTTGGTTCAGGCTGACCAGATGGCATTGTCAGGGTTGTGTTATTTGTCAGGTTACTTGGCATTCATGGGACCAAGTCCTTCCTTCCTTCCTTCCTCCCTTCTTCCCTCCCTCCCTCCCCACTTTCTCTCCCTCCCTCCCCTCCTTTCCTCGCTCCTTCCTTCCCTCCCTTCTTCCTTCTTTCCTTCTTTCCTTCCTTCCTTCCTTCCTTCCTTCCTTCCTTCTTTCCTTCCTTCCTTCCTTCCTTCCTTCCTTCCTTCCTTCCTTCCTTCCTTCCTTCCTTCCTACCTACCTACAACCAATGAATACTTAGGAGTTACTCCTGGCTCTGCACTCAGGAATCACTTTCCTGGCAAGTGCATGGGACACCATATGAAATGCAGGAGATTGAACCCAAGTCAGATGCATGCAAGGCAAGTACCCTATCCTCTCCAACCCCACCAGTGGCTTCATTTCTCTGTGTTTCATTTCTCTGTCTTCTTTCAAAAATTATCAATGAAAGGAAAAGTCTCCTTGGTACCACCCAAACTGAATTTCTGGGAGTATCTTAAGGGTCACAAAGTCCTAAGGGGAATTTTTTGAACTATTCCTCTGTTCATTCCACACTCCAATTTTCTAGTCTCTTCTGCCAGGAAATCTCGCCTCTAGCCCAGGCATAGTCCTGTTCTTATGCTCCTTTGTCCCTCACAGTGCCCATCTTGAGGTTGCCAGGCTCCTTGTCTGGGACCTATGACGACCACCAGGTCTCCTGGTCCTGGCTCTTCCACAGTTGGAGGCAGACATGCTGAATGGTCTTTGTCCAATAGGATACTGAATTGTAGCCTTTGGGTTAGTGTCCAGGTGGAGGAAGGGAACCTTATTGGGCACTTCTCTTGGCCCTCAGAGCCCTGCACACACCCAGCCACTCATGTACTGTTCATAAGGCAATAACTCCACCATCTTCCTCTAGCTCTTGTTTCACTTTTGAAGTCCCAGTTGGTCAGGAAGTTCTCCCCAGTGTCTCTGAAATCTCCAGAAATCACTTATGCCTGTGGTCCCTAAGCTAGCAGCATGGGGAGGGTGGTGGTGGTTGTGGTGGTGGTGGTGGTGCAGACAGTGTCCTCCCCTGAATGCCTGTCTCTGCTTCCCCAGAGGAAATAGAGAGGGGCCAAAACAGGATGGACAGCAGATGAGGGGCCACCGGCGGGTAGTAACTAAATCTGACAAATGTGGGACACATGTTCCCGGGGGAATAGAATGTGGTGAGCTGGACTTGGCAACATGTCAGGCAGAATTAAGAACCATTTTGGTAGAGAATCACTGGTAACAACAAGGGCTGAGCTCCGAGCCACAGGCAGCCAGGGGTGGAGATGGGGACAGTTATTCCATCAAATTTCTGGAAAGCCAAGCAGTGAAGATGGAGCAAGAAGGGGGTGGGAGAGTGGGGAGGGAGTCTTTAGATCCTCTGCCTCCCCAGCCTGGACTGCAGTGAAAGGAGAAAGCTAGTCTGGCATGCAGAAAGCACCCCACTATTCTCTACCATCCAACAGTCTAGCTAGGACCCCAATCTAGATTCCAGGTCAGCTGCACAGGTCAGGGACATCCCCAGCTCTGTCATCAGGATGAACACTGCTTCTTTTCTGCCCCCACCCTGGCCCCCAATTCTTCACTGGCTCCCATGCTGTGTATGGCCTGACCCAGTAACTACTCAAGGTCTTCAGGAACACCTGTGGTCCTTCTATCACTACAGATTTCTCCTGCAACCTCACTGGCTCTCCTCCAGTAAAGGTAGAACCAGCTCAGGAGCAAGAGGCAGGTAACTCACTATCAAGTTCTAGCTTTGAATGCCTGAGGCCAGTCCCTTCCCTCTGTGACCTGAGCTGTCAGCTACACAGATTGACTTTGACAATCACATGCTTTAGCCTACAGGCAAGAAAGGCCGATCTCTTTGCCCGTATGTAAAACATGTAGAAGGACATGTAGAAGGGATTTGAGCCAGAGCACAGCAGGTAGTGCCTTTGCCTTGCACATAATCAACCCAGGTTCCATCCCCAGCATCTCTATGGTCCCATAAGCCGCCAGGAGTGAGTCCCAAGCACAGATTCAGGAGTAACTCCTAAGCACCCCCAGATGTGGCCACAAAACAAAAACAAATAAATAAACAAAAATTAAAAACAAAAGAAAGCCCCACAGGGGCCCGGGAGATAGAATGGAGGTAAGGCATTTGCCTTTCATGCAAAAGGTCATCGGTTCCAATCCCGGTGCCCCATATGGTCCCCCGTGCCTGCCAGGAGCAATTTCTGAGCATGGAGCCAGGAGTAACCCCTGAGCACTGCCGGGTGTGACCCAAAAACCAAAAAAAAATAAAAAATAAAAATAAAAAGATAAAAAGAAAGCCCCACAGAAACAAAGGCCTGTAGTAGTGAAACCAAGGGTCCAAACCATAGTCCCCCTCAAGTTCTACCAGGAGCAATTGCTGAGAACAGTGCAAGGGGTAAGTCCTGAGCACCACTGGGTATGGCCCAAATCCTTACATAGTAGATACTATGCCACACTAACATAGTAGAGGCTTTAGGGTACATGCCTTGCATATGCAGGACCTAGCCTCTGTCCCCAGCAATGCATGCTCCCAACATCACATATATAGCCCTGGATGTCTTCCCAATCAGTCAGGTGTAGCCCTAGAGGTCTTCAGCACCACTAAGGCAGTCCTGATGGTGCTTGTCACTGTAGAGCCCAAGCTTTGAGTTGTTAGGCCTGGTGATAGAGAATCACAGGGAGAAGTCCCATGAAAACTTCTTGGGGAATCTGTTCCCCAAAAATGTGCAGTTGCTCTGTTTGAGGAGGTCCCTCTGCTCAGGCCGCCCATCCTGCCTGTGCTCTGAGCATCTCCTCTCAGTCCACACCAAGAACCCACTGTGTGGATCCCTCACAGCCTCAGTGGAGCCCAAGTGGACCAGGACTGGGAGGTGCCAGCACAGTGCATGGCTACAGAGATTGACAGGGCCCAGAGGCCAGGTCATGACTGAAGCAGTGCATGGAGGGAACATGAGAGTTGGGGAGCAGGAAGCTGCTGGGACACACTGCCCCAAGGCAGCAGACAGGCTGCTTGTTTTTTGGAGTCTCCCAAGTAGTGCTCAAGGAACCCAAGTTCATTACCAGCTGTCTTCAACCGAGCTGTGTTCCCCATAGGTCAGTGCTCAATTCTAGCAGTTTGGGGGCCCTCTGGGCCACATCCAGGAGTACTGAGGCCATCAGTGCTTTAATAGTGGGGCTCAGGGTCACGCAGTGCCAGGAATCAGACTTGAGACTTCAATCATGCCAGGTGTGTGCTCCAGCTGTTTGCAACTCTCCAACTCCAGGACACAGCTCTGATGATGTCCCCAGGACCAGCACCTGGGGTGACCACCCACACCAGGAAGTGACTGGCCCCTCAGGGGAGTTGGCTTTGAGAGCTGCCTCCAACCTTGTTGACAGCTCTGACCTCCTCATACCCAGCCTCACGCCCAACCCGCCCCAGATCTTCACAGCTCCCATCGCAACATAAATAAATACGTTCTCCATTATCCCATTAGCAGCCTCACTTGGCTTTCTGCTCTCTGGTCCCAGCTCCAGTGAAAGTGGAAACACGTGTCCACTAGCACCCCCAGCTTCTAAGGGTTGGGTGCTAATTCCAGGTGTGCCCATCGACCTGCAGTTTTTGCCAGTGAGAGAAGAGCCCAGAATGAGTCTAGTCCTTCCACCCTGCCCCACTTCTACCAGTCCAGCATTTACCAGGGGACTCCAGTCACCCACAAGCTGAGAGGAGTGACAGTTTTATACCCACTATTTTTCCTCTTTGATGTTTTATTTTATTTTTTAATAAATGAATTCTTTAATTAAATAATTATGATATACCCAATTACAAAGTTGTTCATGATTGAATTTCAGTCACACAGTGCACAACAGCCTTCACCAGTGCACATTTCCTGCCACCAATGTTCCCAGGTCTCCTCCTGACCTCCCCCTTGCTCTCCTTTCCCCTGCTTGACTCTCTGGCACATCTCCCTCCCTTATCTTTCTCACCCCTTATTCCATTTAGCCACTGTGGTTTGCACTATTGTTACTGAAGAGGTATCGTTCATATTACTTTATCTCCTTTTGGCACCCAGTTATTGTCCAGAGTGATCATTTTCATTTTTTTCTTCTTTAGGGGCATGGGCCACACCCGGTGACACTCAGGGCTTTCTCCTGGCTATACGCTCAGAAATCACTCCTGGCACAGAGGACCATATGGGACATCGGGAATTGAACCCAGGTCTGTCCTGGGTCAGCTGCGTACAAGGCAAATGCCCTACTACTGAGCTATTGCTCCACCCCGAGAACAATTATTTCCAACTACCATTGTCATAGTGGTCTCTTTGCCCTAATTGTACTCCCACTCTGTGTGACAAGCTTCCTACCAAGGACTGGCCCTCCTGGGCCTCGTCTCTGTTGTCTTTGGATATTAATACCAGATACCCACTTCTTATGAACTTTGTGTCTTCAGGCAAAAACTCTTCACCTCTTTGGGGCTGGAGAGATGGCACGGAGATAGGGTATTTGCCTTGCCTGCAGAAGGACAGTGGTTCGAATCCAGGCATCCCATATGGTCCCCTAAACCTTCCAGGAGCGATTTCTTAGTGCAGAGCCAGGAGGAACCCCTGAGCACAGCCGGGTGTGACCCAAAAACCAAAAACAAACAACTCTTCACCTCGATAGGTCTCAGGTTTTATCTTTCTTTTTTTTCTTCTTCGAGGGGTTGAGTGGGCACACCTGGTGGGCAGTGCTCAGTAGTTACTCCTGATTCTGCTTAAGAATTGCTCCTGGTTGGACTTAGGGCACCATATGGGATGCTGGGGATGAAACCCTAGTGGGCCACTTGCAAGACAAGTACCCTACCTGTTATACTATTGTTCCCACCCCTAGGGCCTCGGGTTCTTTTAATCCCCATCTGGAGTGATTGAAAAACCAAAATAATTGGAGCCAGGAAGAGTCTTCAATGGCACAAAATGCTTTGCTAGTGGGGATCATGGTAGTGGGAAATATTTTATTTTTCTCTCCATGGATATGGAAGAGAAGCAACCATCTTCCAGTGCCTGTAGAGGCCTTTAGTAGTTTAGACTTCAGTACTGGGACTGATGCCTTCACTGCTGCCCACTGCATCCCACTCCCCCTGATCCCAGCTCTCCACATGCCACAAGACCAGAGCTTCATTTGCTCCCAAGGTGGGCAGGTAGCATGCAGAGCTCCCTTAAACTCAGTCTCTGGTCATCTCTTGGCCCTTTCTACCTTCTTCTGCCCAGGGCCCAGGGGAAAGCAGGGCCAGCCTTCTGCCCAGCTGTTTAAGAGCAGAGGCTGGGGCATAGGAACCCAGGAGACAGCAAGTAGTTTTAGAGTCTGAGCTACAGCTGGGGTCTGTGGGTGCCCCCTGCCTGCTATGTCTCATGAAGTAGCACTAGGATTCAGCTCAGGATTCTGTTGGTTCCAACTCTTGTGCCTCTGTTGCACAGTACTTCCCCAACGACTTTCCTGGGACAGAAAGTGCATTTTGTCATCCTGGAATATCAATGACGGGGCCTTGGGGCCAGCTTCCCTTGATGTCCACTTGAAACTGAGGTCCGGGCCGGGCAATGGTGCTGGAGGTAAGGTGCCTGCCTTGCCTGCGCTAGCCTAGGATGGACCGCGGTTCGATCCCCCGGTTTCCCATATGGTCCCTCAAGCCAGGAGTGACTTCTGAGCGCCTAGCCAGGAGTAACCCCTGAGCTTCACTGGGTGTGGCCCAAAAACCAAAAAAAAAAAAAAAAAAAAGAAACTGAGGTCCTCTCCATGTTAGATATGGCGCCCGAGGTGAGGCTTTCTCAGATCTATCCTGATTCTCTCAGCATCTCTATGGAACTTGTGTGGCTACGAGGATGTGGCACTGAAACAAGCCCTGGCATTTCATGTTATTCTCCCTCCATGCCTAGATCTCAGCACAAGTCCTGGTCCCTGCAGAGATCTGAAGAGTGAGGAATGTCCACCCCACCCTGGCCTGACTGATTCCCTGTTTCTTTCAATTCTTGGCCTCGGGAGAGGCAATTGGCTCCACCTATGTGTGGTTTCTGGATGTGGACATGGTTGCATTGGCACACAGAGGCTGCCTGGATGGCCTTATGCCCCACCTCTGTGCAAACCTGGCCCTGGCTCATCCAGAATAGAGAACATAGGTCTCCAGCATTGTTGTATTTGAGTCTTGGTCCCATCTTCTCACAGTGATCCCTAGAAGGTCCCTTCTCTCTTCTCCAGCTGCAGCTCTTGCCCTCTGGGGCACTCCAAAGTCCCAGGAGGATGTCAGACCAGGCCCCCTTCCTGCTTTCATCCCTTAGCCTTGGTCCAGGCTGGGTCCACCTGGAACCTGCTTTGACCAAGCTGGTTCCCAAGAGGAACCACCCCCACCCCAAAATCCTGAACACTGTCAGCGGCTGGGGACCTTTAGTATCAGATTCCTTGCAGGCCGGCATGGATGAGGAGACTGGGCACAGCCGTGTGGGAGCAGGCCCAGCCTGGCAGGGGGTGGTCTGCTGTCCAGTGTGCTCTCCCTCGAAGCTCTCCTGGGAAAGCTCAGGTCTGGGTCAAGGGGAGGGAATCTGGTCCAGACCATATTCAGGGGCGGATTAGCTGGGGGAACTGCTCCCACCAGCAGGGAGGGGATAGATAAAGCCTGTGAGCTGGAGAAGGGGGGCCCAGCACAGAGACGTCCCCTCCCCTGACCCCAGGCCTGTGCAGAGCCCGTGTCTGGGTGGGGGAGGGGCTGCCCCCTTTCCCAGGGTACTGGCTGCCTGGAGCCCAGCACTTTCTCAGGCCCTTTATTAAATTTCTCAGGAGCAAGAGGGAGGTTATCCCTCCCCTTCTTCCCTGGGCTCCCCTCCCTTTGTCTCCCTCCCCAGGAGGGTTGGAAAAGGAGCTTTTCTCATTATTGTGGTTATTAAAAAATAAATGAGCCAGAGACAGAGACACACAGAGAGAGACAGAGACGGAGAGGCGGAGAGAAAGAGGCAAGCAAAGAGAGACAAAGACAGGCAGACGGAGATGAGGGAGCTGGAAAGACAGACCAAGGAGGTCAGCAGAGAGACAAGAAAATAGGTGGGGAGACTCGGGCTCTTTGGGGGAGTGGGCAGGTCAGAGACTGAGAATGTCCAGCTGATTTGAAGTCTCACCTGGTGCAGAGTCTGCAAGGAGCCTGGAGCAAGTTGTTGAACCTCAGTTTCTTTAGAGGCAGAATAGAAATAGTCATACTTTGCAGCTGATTGATAACGTGGGTTTGAGTTTTAGTGCAGTTTGGCATGGTAGTGACTTCATGGTGTGTGTGTGTGTGTGTGTGTGTGTGTGTGTGTGTGTGTGTGTGTGTGTAGTTGACAAAAGGCAGGATAATAGTGATGTGGAAGTAGTGGTGCCTGGTGTAACCTGGGAACAGGACCCCCTCCCTGGAGCACAATTGGAATAACCAACCCCCTTCCTTGTTCATCTCCTTACTTGTCTTAGTTCCTGGGAGCAGAGTAACCTCACAGAAATGAAAGATCCTTGGAAAAAGACCAACTGAGCTTTGAATCTCAGAAGTCGGCTCTTTGGAGGTCTGAGGGGGGGCAAACTTCTAAGTCTCCTAAGGGCCCAGAGGCCCTTCCCAGAGACTCACTCATCTAGGTTGGTAACTCAATGCAGAGGTCTGAGGATGCAGTGCAGCTCATGCCCTATAGTGTCAGGGATTACCCAGAGTGCCCTGGTGGTGCTCAGTACCTCCAGATCACCCTCAGAGATGCTCAGGAGCTATGTTGCTTTGAGCTGGCTTTGAGCTCAGGAACTGTGAAGGGAACCTATGTGGTACTGAGATAGAACTGGAGTGGGCAGCAGGTGTAAGTGCCTTATCCGTGTGTGAGTGTGTGTGTGTGTGTGTGTGTGTGTGTGTGTGTGTGTGTGTGTGTGTGTGTGTGTAGACAAATGTTCTACT
>PVKC010012703.1:0-23542 GCA_004027635.1 Crocidura indochinensis
AAAATATATATATAAATAATTATTTTATATCTATATTTCATATCTATAAAATAATTATTTATCTCTGCCTAAAGATCATATACATATAAAGTAGTAATTAAATAATATTCAGTTATTCAAAAATGTGATTCTGCAACATGAACAAGTTAGAAATTAATGTTACATGGTAAAATTTAATGTTATAAAACATATTAGAATGTAATGTGGTTATCATTAAATATAATTTAAATTTTTATGTTATGTTACCACTAAAATATAAAACAGTAAACATTCCCATGTTCAAAATTTAATAAGGTAAATAAATTACTTTTGATATAAATGTTTTAGGTTTATTTCTCTAGAACTTTTAAAATGAAAAAGGTAAGATTAAAAAATATTTACTTTTTCTGAACCAAGTATAAAATACAATACAAAGATTTCAAATTTAATAATTTAAATAAACAAGTTACAGTCTCTGATATCTATTAAACCGAAGAAACTGACAGGCACGAATTAGTACAGTCAAATGTTTATTTGATCATTTGAATCAACATAGAATAGATTATCATGAGAATTTAAAATTCTACAAGTCAAGAAGGATCTGAAGGCTTTATTCAGAAACTCCCAACAATTCATCATAATAGAATAAAAGAAAACCCTTTCTAGCTTTTGCAAAAACAGCAAAAAAAAAAAAAATCAAGTAACTCACAACAGGATTCTTTCTAAAGGATAAAGTTTATAAGAAAACAACCTGGACTTATCAAACCTACTTTAGAGATTCAATGTCTTATGGGACATATCTCTCATCTTCTATATAAACTGTCAATTTTGTCTATCCTCTTCCAAATCATTCAAGAAAAGTTACTTGTTTGAAGGTGAGAATCAATGATTACTGTGTCAGCCCAACAAGTGATTGTGATTTGTTAAAATTATTGTCTTCATAGCCTATATCATTTTATTAGTTATTCCATTATTAATATAAGTGCAATTTTAATATATTCTAATTACCTCTTTATGAGTCTGGTTATGGAATACACTAAAAAGAAGCAAATTTGGCCAGTTCAGTCTTCAAGAAAATTATAGAATAATTGACAAGTTCTTTATTACAAATTTTAAGGAATAGTGAAAGAGGACAGAAATAAGTATCCAGGTATAAAATATCATAGTATCAATTATTATTTTAAAAAAATATTTCATAATTATGAATAGATACATTTTGTCCATGTAGCTAATATATATGTACTGTGATTTTGAAATTCACTAGTTATATTTCCATGGAAGTTATTAGCAGTAAGTTTATTCCATAATAATTCACTTGTGAACATTGGTATATAATAATTGAGATAAGTAGTATGGATTATACTATACTATCATCTCTTTACCAGCATGCTTTTCACAAATTCTTGGAGACATCATCAAACAAATATTTGAAACATCAACATATTATATACTTTGCAGCATATGATAAAATTATAAGTGCAAGTTAGTTAAGATTATTAATAAATATTGATTATTATAAAGCAAAATACAAGTTATAATAATTATAAAGGATTCATCATTTATAATATAGCATACAAAATAGCAATGCTTTTGAAAATATACCAATAGCTTCAAGGTCTCATTCTCACAAAGAAATTTTGAAAAATACAAGTAGAAAAATAGAAACTAAGTCAGAGCACTAAATATAATCATAGATGCACTAATTAAATGCTGCATGTATAGTAAAGAAATGGAGGAAGAAGGAAGGAAGGAAGGAAGGAAGGAAGGAAGGAAGGAAGGAAGGAAGGAAGGAAGGAAGGAAGGAAGGAAGGAAGGAAGGAAGGAAGGAAGGAAGGAAGGAGGGAAGGAAGGAAGGAAGATATCTGTCCTTCCCACTGCTAGTTCCTGGTCATTTTGGGTCCCTCCCTGCTCTCTTCACTTAACCCTCAACTCTACAATGGTCCCTTTATCAAAGTGCTTAAGTTCTTCCTTTACATTTTTAATTTTAAAATTAAAATTTTAATGTGCATAAGAGTCGCATACTTGGTCAGTTAGATAGCAGAAGTGTTAGGTGAGCATTTGCTTTACAATGCGGTGGTCCCATTAGAATCCCAACACTGTCTATGTTCACTTGAGCATGGTTAGAGGTCACTCCTGAGCATAGAGTCCAGCTATCTGTGTTTCCTAACACCCCATCCTCCTCTTCAGCGAAATGCTCCTCCACCTGGTCTTCCTCCAGCCCCTCTTCTAGAATGAGCTCTGAAAATACCAAATCCATGACATCTTTCTCCCAGATTCAAACTCTCACAGGGAGTGAGCCAGAGAGTTAGTATAGTGGTTAAGGCCACTTGTCTTGGATGCAGGACCTAGGTGTGACCCCCAATTTCACATATGGTTCCCAGAATGTTCCCTGAACACAAAGCCAGGAGTAAGTCCTGAGCACAGCTGGATGTGGTCTCAAAAGCAAAATAAAACAAAACACCTCCCACTGTAGGTGTTAGCCCCAGAGAGACAGCACAGTGAATAAGCCACTTGCCTTGCATGAAGCATAGTAACAACCCCAATTCAAATCCCTAGCACTGCTGATGGTCCTCCAAGCATTGTCTGAGGTTCCTAGCTGAGAGCCAAAAACTCCCACAGGGACTCTATTCTCTAGAGGATCCAAACATCCAAAGAAACCTCCTCAAAATACATGTGCTTCCCTTCCATTATTCAAGGAGCTCTCCCATCACAGCACCCCCATTCCCACAGCAACTGGTTCTCACAAATTCATGCAAGGACCATCTCCTGGGTCAATCTCCTGTCAGAGTCAGCAGCCACTCATCAGCCCCTTTGATGGTGATTGGGACCCAGAATCTTCTCCCTCATCATCATCCCTTCCACTCGCTCACCTCCTCAGGGAACCTGACTTACAGAAAAGGATGAGAAAAAGGTGTGTGTCTTTTCCTCTCTCCTATGAAAAGAAGAGGGAAAGATTGAGAGCAGGTGAACAAATGACTTTGGGACAAGGATCACTGACTTTTTAGGAACTCTGTCTTCAGCCTGGGGGAGGGAATGATTCCTTCTTTTTCTCATACAGAGTGACTTGAGGAGAGATGTGAGCCTCAACTTCTTCAAGCCCATCAATAGCACTTTGCTGGCAAACAACGAACATTTGTCACCTTTTGGGAAAAGCTCCAGCAGAAGGGAAAAAATATTAGAAGTCTCTTCTACCCTAAAAGCCCCACTGTCTCAGGAATGAATTGCCTGGTAGGACGAGAGCCACGGGGAGCCTTTTCCAGCAGTTACATGCCCAAGATCCTCATAAATCTTCAGCTTCAACCGTCAGATGCTAAACTGAACTTGAGGTACAAGAGGAAGAGGCATAAACATTAAATATATAATCCTTCAAGTGTGTCCCTTCATTTCCTGGCTGCAGTTGGCTCCAAAGGAAATCATTTATTCTCTTTTTCTCTCTCTGTCTCTCTCCTCTCTCTCTCTCTGTCTCTCTCTGTCTCTCTGTCTGTCTCTCTGTCTCTCTCTGTCTCTCTGTCTCTCTGTCTGTCTCTCTCTCTGTCTCTCTCTCTCTCTCTCTCTCTCTCTCTCTCTCTCTCTCTCTCTCTCTCTCAGGGCTAGATCTCCTGGGGAGATCATTTACCTCCCCCAAGCCATCATTTCATCAACTGTAAAATGGATCTCATCACTTCTGACTGCCTCTTAGGATGGTTAGGGAATATATGCAGAAGATCCTGATTTTTGTCGTGCTCTTTGAATATACTGGAACCAGATATCTGACATACTTTAGCGACCCCCAGGAAGAGTCCTAGTACCCTCCTCGCACCCATTCAGTGCACCCATGTACTACTCTGATTCATTTTTCTTCATAGCTTGTACCAGCAATTAATACATGACAATTTTTCTTTTTATTCTTTTTTTCATTTTTTGGTTTGAGGGCCACACCCAGAGGTACTCAAGGGTTATTCCTGACTGGAGTAAGCAATACTAGGTATGGCCCAACTCACTCACCTCTCCCACAAAAATAGCTTCCTGGAATAATTGAAATGTCTACTAACAATTTAAAAAAAAATACCACTCATTGTAGTGAGAAGAAAAGAAATTGAGTAGAGAAGAAATACAAATATGAAAGGATGGATTCTCAGGTACATTTGGTGGTGTTAAGAAAGTATAGAGCTGTGCTCGCTTCGGCAGCACATATACTAAAATTGGAGCGATACTGCAAGGATGACACGCAAATTCGTGAAGCGTTCCATATTTAAAAAAAAAATAAAAAGAAAGTATAGAACTGGGACCGGAGAGATAGCATGGAGGTAAGGCGTTTGCCTTTCATGCAGAAGGTCATTGGTTCGAATCCCGGGATCCCATATGATCCCCCAAGCATGCCAGGAGTGATTTATGAGCGTAGATCATAAATCACCTGAGCGCTGCCAGGTGTTGACCAAAAACAAAACAAAACAAAACAAACAAAAAAAGAAAGTACAGAACTGAAACTCAAGTAATGGCATAGTGGCAGGGCATTTGCCTTGCATGCAGACAACCTGGGATGGAACCAGCTTTGATCTCAGGCATCCCTTATGGCCCTCAGCCTGCCAGTAGTGACTTCTGAGCGCAGAGCCAGAAGTAACCCCTGAGCACTTCTGGGTATGGCCCAAAAACAAAAAACCAAAAAGAAAAAAGTACAGAACTAAATATCCAAGACAGAGTCAACAACAATGAAATCATGAGACCCAAACTCTAACACTCAAAATTAAAAACAGGCCTGTTTCGGGGCCGGGCGGTGGCGCTGGATATAAGGTGCCTGCGCTAACCTAGGACGGACCGCGGTTCGATCCCCCGGTTCCCCATATGGTCCCCCGTGCCTGCCAGGAGCGACTTCTGAGCAAATAGCCAGGAGTAACCCCTGAGCGTCACCAGGTGTGGCCCAAAAACCAAAAAAAAACAAAAACAAAAACAAAAAACAGGCCTGTTACAATGGCAGGCTGGGGTAGTGGGTTGTTGCAATGATGGGCTCTGGGAACATTGGTGGAAGGAGGTTGACACTGGTGGTGGTATTGATCCTGAAACATTGTATGTTTAAAGTGCAACTATGAAGAACTCTATGAAGTCATATGATTTAAAAAATAACCAAAAAAAAAAAAAGATGCCACTCATGCATTATTCCTTAAGTGCTTTATTCCTTAAGTGTTTGACCCACACACACACCCCAGAGATAGGTTTTCATCCCAGGCCATTAGATTATAAACTTGTTGTCAGAAGCAAAGGTTCTCCAGCCTGTTGCTTCCTGCTGGAACCCACATTCATTCACCTATGAGGCTGCTGGAGAAGAAAAAGTGATCCCAGGGGACCCCGCCAGATGAGCATTTCTGAGGCTTCTTTCAGACCTTGTGAAGACCCTTCATGAGTGCTGCTGGGGGTCATGACCGCACACTAACATTTCCAAGACTTTGTCACACATGGGTTTCATGAGCTGTGCCACTTGCCACACAACCTTGCCACTGTGTTTATGCGAAGCTTAGCAGGTGTAGCAGGAAGACCAGAATGTCTTTGCTAGCATAAACAGCACATTTGCTGCTTGTCTGGAGCCAAATAGCAGTCATTTATCCATTAAACAAATATTGATGGAGCTTCTGCCTCGGGGTGCAATCAGGGCAGGAAGAGGGTTTGGGGTTCATATAATCCAAGAATCTCTGTGGCACCATGAGCACAAATAAAACCACCAGCATTTGCTGTAGCAGAAATTCTTGCAACCAAGGCAAACAAAATACAAGGGTGTTTGTGAAATCCAAGGGCAGGGATTACATTTGGGTCTCAGAAAGGATTAAGAAGGGGGAAAGAGAGAAAACATAAAATCCTCTCTCACAAAGCTAGACCACTATCTCACTATATCATATTTGTAGTGTGCATTTCTATTCCTCCCAACCTCCTTGTTCTCTTTCTTCCTGTGCTCTTGTTCTGCTGCTTCTTTCTTTTCTTCTATGAACTAGAATTGGAAATAGACACTGGCTAATGAAAACCAAAAAGGAAACCAGAGGGGGCTAGAGTGATAGTACAGAAAGGAGAAAGTTTGTCTTGCACACAGATAACCTTGTTTGATCCCTGGCACCATCTATGATCCCTGAGCACTGCTCTGAGTGACCCATGAGTCAAAAGCAGCTTCTGAGCTTCTGGCCCCAAAACACAAATATACTTTTGTTTGTTTGTTTGTTTTTTGGGCCACACCCATTTGATGCTCAGAAATTGCCCCTGGTTTGGGGGAACCATATGGGATGTCGGGGGATTGAACCGCGGTCCTTCCTTGGCTAGCGCTTGCTAGGCAGACACCTTACCTCTAGCGCCACCTCACCAGCCCCATAAACATAATTTTGAAAAGGCATTTATTGAAAGTATATCAGAGACTTTCCAGGAAGTCTATAGAACAAGGCCCCATAAAAATCCAGAGAAGAAGACTCCATACAAGAAAAATCTCATTACACTCCTACATACACACACTTACATGCACACTATACACACAAATGCACATACACACATATTTCTCATAGACACACATCTCAAGACCCTTACCCAAAGACTCCCCTCATTCCCATGCATGACCCATCAGAACCACTTTTCCATGTCCCCACAATATCAGCAAGAAGATACTTTATTAATATATTATATTATCAATATATAATATATTATAATTAATATAATATCTCATATTATATTAATTATATTATATTAATCCAAAAGTTATATATATATTATTTTCATTATCTCTAAAACTGGGGTTACCTGAGCACTGTTAACTCCTTGGTTCCCATCACTCTTGTGTGTAAGAATTTAGCAGCCTCATGAGCACAGAAGAGAGGGACAAGTTACCAGACTAATTAGTACTCTTGCTCTCATTGAGTAAACTTCGTAATGCTAAGGATGGGGAGCCATAAGCAAATAGGGAGAGTCTAGGCTATGTTGGATGATGAAGAGCTCCATGGGAGAGGACACAGATGGTGAATATAAAGGGTTGAAGACAGCAGCAGCATATAGCTGTGGAGGTTGAGGCAGAAGACAGGGTATGTGCAAAGACCCAAAGTCTGGCTATCCCTGTGTTGGGGTGGTGTTAATGTGAAGGTAGGCCGTGTGGTTGGAAGGAAGATGCTGAGAGGCTGAGCTGCAGAGGTGAGTGGAAGTGAGTCTAATCTCGAGGGAGCAGAATTGGGACATGAGTAACATAAGTCTTCAACTGTTAGTTGAACCTCAAACAGGTGCCCAGGGAGGAAGCTGGAAACCAGATAGGAGACTGGGTGAAGCTGATGAGTTTTCAACCTGAGAGTAGCTGTAGAGCCGGATGTAGAGTCTAAGCCATGTTCTGAGCTTCTGGAAAAAGCCCTGTCCAACTTGTGAGCCTTCATGTGAGTCTGAACTTTTTGTCTGTCCAATTTGAGATAGCAGAGACATGGGACTCTCACTCATATTCTCTTGGCAGGGATCATGATCACTTCACACCAGAGCGATGCTGAGTGACACACAAAGGCAGCCACTGTCCCATCACACAAAGAGAGGCTTAATACACTTGTGTATTAAGAGAAAAGTGGAAGAGAAAAAGATACTGGAGGGCCCTAGGTGTCATGTCAGTGACTCCTCTAAGCCCCCACATATCTGGGTACCTCAAGTCACCTCCATGTCAAAAGTGCCAACAGTCAGAGGTGGGGGGGGGTTGTTTATCCTTCTCCTTAGATGGTTGTTTGCTTGTTTGTTTTATGATCCCACACCTCATGGTGATCATGGCTTACTCCTGGCTCTGTGCTCAGGAATCACTTATGACAGACTCAGGGGACACTATGGGATGCCAGGAATTGAACCCAGGTCTGCTGCTTGTAAAGTAAATGCCCTCTCCACTCTACATCCCTTTGGCCAAGCCAGACACTCTCTTTGTCTTGATCTGGGCAGCTGGCAATCAATTTGTTTAAGAATGATCACTCAGCGAGCTGCCCACAAGTGGAAAAGTGTGACTTCTCCTACTGAGAAGCCGCCCCAGGCACCTCAGGAAATCGCTTCTCTGAAGAGTCACGATGAAGTCCGCAACTGGTGTTTCTGACTTCCTGTCCTGGGCACAGTCCCAGCACTCAGCAAAAACACTCTCAGCAACAGCTCGTCCAATACATGTCAGCTGGTGTTCGGCAAGATGTTGTGTCTGGGTGTGTCTAGACTATGGCTTTCCAGGGCACAATGAAATCAGGGATAGCTATAGACCCAGAAGTCCAGATGGGAGAGGGACGAAATCTGGCTGAGAGGTTGGGCTAACAGATATGGGGGAGAGAGGAGCGAGCAGGCAGGTATTGTGCACACACGCACACACACATATTCTACATAAACCTAAATTATATATGAGATACTTCATTACATTACACACACACATCTCTATGGAAACATCTTTAGTCTTTAACTCAGTAATTAGCACTGGATTGGATGAATTTTGCCCTGAAGCAGCATAGTGAATCTATCTTTGGATCCTTCAGCAATTTGAGGCTCAGACTTTGAGAGGAAGAAAAACAATGGCTTCTGACCACGTGATTTCTCATTTGCAGACCAATGAAAGCACCCAAGTACTAAGAGAGTTGGAGGAGTGAGATGAAATGTGTCTTGGGATTCATGCAGAGAACTTAACTTCTCTGAACCTCATGTGGAAAATAGGGAACTCTCTCTTTTGGGGGGAGATATTTGTGTCACACCTGGCTGTGCTCAGGGCTTACTCCTGGCTTTGTGCTCAGGGATCAGTTCTGGAAAGTTCAGAAGACTATGGATGATGCTAGGGATTGGACTGGGGGCTCGAAGCGCTGCATACAAGGCAAACATCCTACTGCTGTGTTATCTTCCCAGAGAAGCCATGACTATTAAATAAGGAAGACCATCAAATTAAGCTCAGCCCAGTGCCCACCAGGGAGACTCTCCAATGTTCTGCTTTATTAAAAAAGTCTTTTTATTTAAAAAAGTCTCTTGGTTGCCTGACTGGTCTTACGGCTGAGACTCCTGTCCTGATCTGCTGTGACATCTACCAGTGGGCCATAGATAGTCAATAGCTTCTAGATTAGCAGATTTTTTTGCAGAGCTGCAGTGTTTTAATTGCTTAGAGGCAAATGACTGTGGTCTGGCAGCCAAGTGGCAGGAGATGTGTCTTGGGGCTTGGACACTGGCTCTAAAGTGGATGTGTCATCTCAGCAAGGGTCCCTGGGGGTGATGGGGTGAAGAGGGGCTCATTGACTTTATGAGTGCAGGTCAAGAAAGGTGACATCTTGTGACCCCTAGCTAGGATAAAGGGGGAGGACCTAGGGGTAGCAACAACCCCTCAGATAGAGAGATAAAGAGGAAGCTTTCAGGAGTGTTGTTCTGCTCTGTGCAGGGACCCATGGGAACCTGTGAGGAACATTAGTTACAGTGATGGGGCTAATACTTAGGGATGACTCTTTCTTTTTTTTTGGGGGGGGGGTTTGGGTTTTTGGGCCACACCCGGTGATGCTCAGGGGTTACTCCTGGCTATTCGCTCAGAAGTCGCTCCTGGCAGGCACGGGGGACCATATGGGGAACCGGGGGATCGAACTGCTGTCCGTCCTAGGTTAGCACAGGCAAGGCAGGCACCTTACCTCCAGCGCCACCGCCCGGCCCCAACTCTTTCTTATCCCATCCTCACAACAGGTCCTAGCAGTGGGCATTATCTCAGATGAGAGGCCATTGGAAATAGAAGCCAGGATGAGAGAGGGCAGATGGTAGGTTCAAGGTCATCCAGTCAGCAAGCCACAAGGCCTGGTGTGTGGCCCAAAAAGTGAGGATGGGACAGAACTTGGGCTCTAAAAACCTGAGTCCTCCTCATTTGTTTGGGCAAATATCTGCTAAGGTTCAGTTTTGTAACAAACACACACACACACACACACACACACACACACGTGCTCACACAACACTTACGTTCACAAACTCACATACACATATTCACACACATATCCACATGCTCACACATACAGACACATGCACACATGACACCCACACACATGCAAGTATATGTGTGCGCACACATATACATGCACACTAACACATGCAAACATACATATGCACACATGCAAACACTCACACTCACGCACACATGGGAATCATCAATAGTCTAGGACAGAAGAAGCCAACTCATGCTAGTTTCCAAGCACATTCAGACCCTTTGCTCTCAGCATCTTCCCAAAATTTGGTTTATCTGCTGAACAATATGAGGGCTTGCTTAAAAAATGCCCAGTCATGGGGCTAGAGAGATAGCATGGAGGTAAGGCGTCTGTCTTCATGCAGAAGGACGGTGGTTCGAATCCTGGCATCCCATATGGTCCTCCGAGCCTGCCAGGAGCGATTTCTGAGTGTAGAGCTAGGAGTAACCCCTGAGTATTGCTGGGTGTGACCCAAAAACCAAAAAGAAAAAAAATAAAAATAAAAAAAAAAGATTCCTAGCCCAGTGATTCCCTGTAGGTTAGGGACTCATGTGCAGAACAGGGTCTCTGTCCATCTGTTGTGGACAGAAGAGATCTCAGAAACATTAGCCCCAAGACAAGGTGGGGTTAGCACAGATCTTGAATTGAGAAAACTCCACAGCAATGGGGGGAGGTAACTGTTTCAGATTCTGACTTCTGAAACTGGGGCTCTCAACCCCACATGAGGCCATGGCAAGGAATGGGGATGTCACACCTCATTCAGCCATGGTGAAAGGTTTCCAAATGCATGCCTACATTCAACGCTAAATGCATACTGAATCAGAGATGTTCCTGGTGGCCCTTGCCTGGTTCATTTCCCTCTTGGGTGAAAAGGGTCTGCAAGTGAAAAAGCTTTGAGAAGCCCCAAAATTCCATGAGTGTGAAATATAATAAAATATAATAAATATGATAAAATAAGATTCTGTTTTCTCCGTGAATACAATGAAAGGGGCAAGAAGAAAAGGAAAGAGACAGAGAGATAGAGGGAGGGAGAGAGGAGGGGAGGGAGAGGGAGAATATACATTTAAACAGACTTTAGAAAGAGCTCACTGATTGCAACATATGGTCCTTGTTTGTATCCTGAATTCAGACAGACTGGGGAAAGAATGGGTGGGGGAGGGCCCAGAAGGGAGGGAGAGAATAGCCAGCATTTGAGACCAGGGGAGAAATGGGTATGGGAAACTGTCAGAGCCAAGCTGCCAGAGATGGGACTGTGCTGCTGATGTCCCTGGGTGATTTGCAGGCAAGACTCTGACAAAAATATCTCAATCTTTTTTAATAGGAAAGCCCAGGGTCCTATGACAAACCCCTAGACCAGGAGAGAGAAGAAGAGGGAGAGAGAGAGATGGGTTTAGGACCAGGGTAAGGTCAGATTGAGGGTCACATCAAAGGAACAGGTATGCAATATAAAGGGGATAGATAAATAGTCCAAAAGGACACAACCAAAGGCAGTCAAAGGTCTATCCAAATCAGGGAGAAGAGCCTTAGCCAGTAGTAGAAAGAGTTCAGTCCAATTGTTGCTTCAGCTGTCTCTTCTAACTGCCAACACCTCTCCATTCCAAATCTTCCCTGGGCGGGGGAGAGGTATGTATAGACCATCATAATTAAGGTCTTACTTAAAGAGGTGAATCCCTTTTATGGTTGGCTGGTGCTAGACTGATGTTGGGGTAATACAGTAATGTAGTACAAGAGGAAGCACTTCCCAACTTTCAGAGGGAGGGGTGTCAAAGCATGGAGCAGCTGGTTGTGGAGAATGGGGCTCTGTGGCTGTGGGGTTCTATTAAAACACTTTAATGGACACATGCTGAAATGTTTACAGATGAAATCCCTGAGAAGTGATTCAAAATAATTGACAACGGAAAGGAAGGAGAACAGGGAGGAGTGAAATGCAAGAATTATTTATTTTCAAAGTTTGACAATGATCATGACATTGCATATATGGTGTTGAGGGATTGGGATCACCTTGGGATGTTCAGGATGACTCTGTAATATTAAAAGACACTATATGTAATGCCAAGAGATAGATTGAGGATTGGCTGTGTGCAAAGTAAGAGTCTTAACCCCTGAACTATATCTCTAGTCCATGGCATAAGATTCTCATGGGCCAGGCAGTACCAAGGATCAAACTCGGGACCTTGCACACTGCAGAAATACTCTCACTCAATGTACTATAGCCCCACCTGCCTATTACACAATTATCTGCACTTCAGCTGAGTTTGCATTGTCCACAAGAAGGGTTTTTCTTAGAGCTGACACAGATTAGAGATGTCAACCAACAGATCTGTAAGATCATAATCTATCTAGTGTTTGCTTTACAATAACCCAGAAAAAATATTTAGTTTTAAGTACTGTGTTTTGCTGTAATTAAAATTCTACGACGTGCAATCACAGAACCTTAATTAAAAAAATAAAAAGAAAAATTATAATAATGTCTTAATATTTTTACTTAGACAGATGCTTTATAATGGTGTAATGTTATTACTGCTCATGGACTCTCTCCACCATATCCTGCCCAGCCCCCCTCCATCTCTTTTCAGAGCCCCCGATGCTCTATACTCTCTCTCTCTTTCTCTCTCTCTCTCTCTCTCTCTCTCTCTCTCTCACACACACACACACACACAGCCTGTCTCTGTAGCATTTTTCTTCTCGGTCTTTCTGCCTCTCTGTTTGTATTCCTTTTTTTAACCTTTTAGGCACTGTGCTTTGCAATACTGTTATTGAAAGGGTATCATGTATATCTGTTTACCTCCTTTCAGCATCCAGTTTTTTTTTCCAGAGTGATTCTTTCCAACTCTCATTGTCATAATGGTTCCTTCTCTGTCCTAAATCACAGATATCATTAATTTTATTACTGTGCTAGGTTATTTTTTGGTTTTTACTTTTGTTTTAGTTTTAAACCACATTAGCAATACTCAGGGGTTACTGGGCTCTGTACTCAGGAATCACTCCTGGCAGTGCTCGGGGAAACCTTATGGGGTGCTCAGAATCAAACACAGGACTGCTGGTGTGCAATATACTATTGCTTCAGCCTTACTGAGCTCATTTTAAGTTTCATGCTGAAAAGGGAGGAAGACGAATAGAATAACTCTGGTCTTGACAATCATGAGTGGAAAGAACAGAGAGAGGCAGAACAATGCTCCTGCTTTTCTTCTCTCTCTTCTGTTCTCTCTACTGTGCTCTCTATTGTCCTGTTGCAAACTTGCCTGCCTATAAAGCAGAGCAGAGGGTTTATGCCCAGACTCACAGAACTTCTGTCTGCATTGAACTCTGCACTTATCAGCCCTTGAGATCTTCAATCATGGATCTGCCCTCATGTCCTCAACTGTAAATTGAGTGTAAAAATGTACTTGTTTGTGTTTTTAAAAGCACTGTAGCTCGAATGACAGGGCTTTTGCCTTGCATGTGTGAAGTTCTAAGTTTGATCCCAAGCTCTGCACATGCCCCAAACTTCTAGTAAGGTTTGGGAGTGACTTTGGCCCCAGAGTCACATAACTGATAAAAATAAAACAGAGGGCAGGAGCAATAGTACAGTGGGAATGGTGCTTGCTTGCATGTCGCCCACCTGAGTTCAACCCCCAACATCCCTGAGCACTGGCAGGAGAAATTCCTTGAGTGTAGGGCCAGGAATACCCCCTAAGCACTATCAGGTATGGTCCCAAAACAAACAATAAAAGAAGAAAAAGGCAAAAAGTCTATGTCCCTAGCAGTTTTCTTAGCAATAATCCCAAACTAGAAACAACCAAACTTCTACCAATAGCTGAGTAGGTAAATAGGGAAGAGATAAATACCACCATGGGAATATTACTTTCCAGTATAAAGCAATGAAAGCATGTGAACAAAATAAATGAATCTCAAAATAGGTTTGCTCTGAAATTAACCAGACTCACCTCATTTGCCTAAATGTAGTTCATCTGCATACTTTTCCTTTTGATTTTAGATGGTGCAAAAACAAAAACAAAAATAAACAAACAAAAACTGTGGCAGAAAGCAACCAGCCTGGGATATGGTCAGTGAGGACACAGAATGTCTGTGTGGGACCACAAAGAAATATAGGGAATGTGGTTGATTCTTACCAGATTTGTTTCTTTTCTTGACTGGCACTTTAATCTCACATATACATGCATCTCAAATGTGCTGGTTTACTGGTCCTACCCTAATCAACTCCACCCTAGGGTATGATCTGGTAATGGGGTATTGGATTATTCCCTACTTGCCCTAGGGTGGGGCCTGATTCTTGTCAATAAAAGCAGGGCTCTGAGAAAGGCAGAGGCTCATTCTTTGCTCTTCTCCCACTGAGCAGCACTCCTTCTTAGAAGCAGAAAGCGTGGGTGATTGAATTCCTTGCTTGAGTGCTGGATTTCCTGAACCCCTTCTTGTACCTCTTCACTGTGTGGATTATTTCCTGTGTCAGTGTTTGCTTCCAGGCTTGCACCTCACCAGATCCTCATTTTGGAGCCCCAGGCTCCACTAACATGCATGTACAGAGAATTGAACCAGGTCCCCAAGACATTGTCAGGGCATTCATCTGTGCTGGATGTGGAAAGTAGGTGACAGGCGAATACCTCCATCCTTCCTTCAGGAAATTCCCAGCCTTCTCCACAGAGGAGACAGAACCAAAGGCAAAGCATTACACTTAAATAAAAATCTGAGGCAAGTGGGAGGTAAACAAATTCAGGCATCTTTGTAAAAGAACTCTATAAGTGACGATCTGGACAAGGAAGAGAATGGTCAGGGAAGAATGTGAGAGAAGAATGTTCCAGCAAGGACAGCATGTACAAAGACACTGAGACAAGAGATAGGGTTCCAACAGGAAGTAAACAGAGTCCTCATGGGACTCTGAAGGGTGTGACAGACAAGAGGCTGAAATGAATGCCAATCATCACCATCAGGAGAGGCACATGCACTGATTGGTTACCAGGAGCGAAGTCTCTGCCCTCTGTTACCTTCATGAGCTCTTTGACGCCTGAGAACAAACCCAGGGGAGAGCCATGATGATGATTCCCTTTTACGGAGAAGGAAAATGGGGCAGAAAATTGTTAAGCCACTTCATTCAAGATCACACAGCTGCTGAGGATGGCAGAGGATGTCAAATGCCAGCTGGGAGGTTTCTGAGTGCCAACCATCCCTAACACCCTAGCACCCATGAGAGTATAGAAACAGTTTGGCAAGTAAGAAGGAAATGTGAGAACCCAGTGCTACACGCTCTCTTTTCTCTTCATGAATTGAGAAGGATGAAGTGAGAACTGGACAGTAAATGGCTTTCTCCCAACTTCCATGCATGACACATGGCCCTGACCAATATTATCATCCTGCTTTGCACTGGCAGAGATGGTAAGGATCAGTCACGTTAGAGAGCTTGCCCAGAATCACACAGTGAGTGTGGGAGTTTGATCCCAAAATTCAGATAATGCGCTTTTTATAAATGACAACCTTGCCCAAACGTCGCCACTGACTCCATATCATGCTTGCTACACTTGACTTTTACAACATCTGTTTTGCCTTCCTTTTCCCTTTCCTGGCATCCAGCAAACTAGCAGAGAAGGTCACCGTGCCCAGAATGAACATGGGAGGACATCAGAGTTCTTGAACCTGAGTGTTATAGAATGCTAAAGACATGTCTGTAAGTTGGTACCTCTTTCTGATTGAATTAACATGGCGTGACACAATCCCTGTCCAGCCATCTGAATGGGATAAGTGACTAATTTGATTGAGTTCAATGAGATGTAAATGATTGGATTCAATAAACAGCCTGGAGTGTCTTCCTCCCCTTGCTGACCTTATTTCTTACCAGAGATGCTGCTCTCTGGCCAGGAGCATGAAGAGAGCAAACATGCACCTTGTTTATACCTTGCTGATGGTGGCTCAGATTTCCCCCTCAGTCACTCTCCATGGGTAGATCTTTGATTCCATAAGTAACAACTGTGACACTTCCAGAGCATCAGCGCCTCAACTCCCAAACTTCTTCCCCCAAAACTGCAGCCAAATGTGGTTCCGAGAAAGTCACACCTACTTGGTTTGGCTTGGTTTTGGCTTGATTTTTTTGAGGGGACTTAGGGGTTATTCCTGATTCTCTGCTCAAGAATTACTCCTGGCTAGAACAATAATAGTTGTAAATGACCACTCTAGACAAAAACTGGATGCTAAAAGGAAGTAAAGTGATATGTATGATGCCCCTTCACTAACAATATTGTAAACCACAATGTCTAAAAGGAAGAAAGGAAGGGAGAGAGAGAGAAAGAGAAAGAGAGAGAGAGAGAGAGAGAGAGAGAGAGAGAGAAGAAAAATGTCTGCCATAGAAGCAGGCTTAGAGGAGAATAGGGGAAGGAAATTGGGAACATTGATGGTGGGAAATGTGCATTGGTGAAAGGTGTTGTACTGAAACTCAATCATGAACAACTTTGTAACAGAAAAGAAATATAATATTCTAACTGTATTATGAACAACTGTGTAACCACTGTGTTTAAATAAAACAATTTAATTTAAAAAAAAGAATTTCTTCTGGCTAGATTCAGAGGCCCATATGTGATCCTGGGAATCAAATACAGGTAAGCCGCATGCAAGATATATGCTCCTCCTGCCATACTATCTCCCAGATCCAAAACACGAACAAATTTTGCACAAGTGCACACATAGGGCTGTGGCACTCCTGTAAAGTGTGGGGGTTGTGAAGTAGGTCATGGAGTAGTTCACCCCTGAGAGCAAGGAGTAGGATGCACAGAATGTTTACAGATCAAATATGGGACGCCTGGGTATATTTTCATTACAGATAAACAATATGTATTTTTAGAGAAAGTCGATCTCCAATCTTGTATAGGACATACTCGTGTTTAAATCCTAATTAATCTGAAATTCAATTCATTGAACTCCTTTCTATATGGGGGTGGGGTGACCCTAGGAATCAAATCCAGGGCCTAACAAACACAGGACAAGTGCTTGATGGTTGAGTTATCCCCTCTGGCCAGAGTTACACCAGATTTTTAGTTGCTAAATCTGGCAACTTTAGATATGATATAAATGTGGACAGATCACCCTGCAGTAAAGCACAGAAACTCTCTTCCCTAATAGGGGGACAGTATGGTTCCTATTCTGAATATGCTATGGCTGGTATTAAGTGTCTCCACTCTCACTCTGTTCCCATGTTCTTTTGTGTAGAGAGGGATGTGATGATAATTGCCTATGTCTTAGGCCTTGTGTGAGTTACTACATGTATTCTGTCAGTGGGATAAGATATGTAAATGCCCCGTGAAAATTGTGCCTAGCTCATAACATGACACAAGAATGCTGATGATGATATGAATTTTGAAGAGGAAGAGGATGATAACTAGGAAAATTAGAATAACTGTCACTTTCTGTGAGTACAAGAGAGAGTCTCCATCTGATTGTTTCTACTTTTTCTGTGAAACTAGGACAGGCATTGTGAGAACCAACGTGATTTCAAGCCCACAGTAAAGCTATTGTAAAGTCTTTTTTTTAGTCTATAACTTCCCCATATGCAGAGAGTATTAGCCCAAAGATAAACAGCAAAATGTACCCTCTAAAGGGCAAGAACACCCCTGTTGTGCTGAAATAGAGAAACTAGGTGGTCCTAAATGTTCCATCAGACAAGGACCCATTGACACAAAGTTGAGTCAGCAATGAGTTGGGATATCAATACTAAGACATGATGTGATTTGTGTGCAAATGAAAATGGGCTGATCATGTAAATGGTGAAGGATAAACTGCTTGCATTAACCAATGAGATGCCTGAGTTGTAGAAGCTTGCAAAGTCCTTAATAAACTGCTTGAAAATTTGAGGTCCTTGTTAACTCCACTGGTTGGATGAGACTTGGACTTCGGCTAGCCAAATAAACTCCCTTTTGCGTCTTGCAAAAGGTGGTCTCTGACTTTCAGTGCTGATTCGGGTGTCAACTTGGACCCTAACAGCATCACCCCCTTCTAGGTTAGGATTATATTACTTTATTCATGGCTCTTGCCCATTGCATGCCCGGAGGCTCCATTAATATTTGGTGAAAGGAAGAACAGGAAGGAGGAAGGAAAGAAAAGATGGTAGAAAAAGAGTTTATTTTGAGAAGTTTCTGTCAAGGAGTTAAAAGTTGAAAATGGATTAAAAGTTGAAAGGGATTATAGACTACACCTTCCTTAAAAAAATCCCTTAAATAACAGAAGAACTGAGACTCAGAGAACATTCTAGAAATTAGTGCAGGAGAGTTCACCAGAAGATAGGTAGGTATGGAGAGTCAGAGAGATGGATTGCTCCAGGGTGAGGAACTTGTAAAGTATAGGAGAAACAGGGGAGCAAGTAGGTTAAATATATTGAGGAAATAAAGAGGCTTAAATGAAGAACTGAGGTTCTTGGTCTTGACAGGGAAGAGTGGCAAGCAGAGGGAAGAAGTACAAATGACTTTTTGGGAGTAAATGAGAGGAAAGTGTGAAGAACAGGAGGAAATGAGTGAGGTTGAGCCCAGCTCAACATTTCCCTCATCCTGATTGGCTAATGTGACATCCACTTCCTGAAACTGATATCCTCTTTTTTTTTTTAACATGGTGGTAGTAAAGAAACAAGAAGAGTAAAACAAGAGAAAATGGGACAAGTGAATCTTTGTCTTCAGTCAGAGAACTGTGCAGATGAAATAAGTTAATGATGGGTATAAGTAAAGATGAGCCAGCTCAAAAATGTTGAATAATGGGGCCCAGGAGATAGCATGGAGGCAAGACATTTGTCTTTCATGCAAAAAGGTCATTGGTTCGAATTCGGGTGCCCCATATGGTCCCCCGTGCCTGCCAGGAGCAATTTCTGAACATGGAGCCAGGAGTAACCCCTGAGCGCTGCCGGGTGTGACCCAAAAACCGCTCCAAAAAATGTTGAATAAATGGGCAACAGTGTGAGTGAGAATTGTGAATATGAAGGCTAGAGGTGGGGGGAATGACCAAAAAAGTGTGAAAGAATCTCAATTGCAAAAGCTTCGCTTTCAAACTGTGGATCACAACTTCACTAAGGGTAGCATCACTGGAAATTATGAATGAGGGGAGACATGGGAAATGGAGCCACAGCCCAATGTTTCTGAACTCACGACTGAAGATGTATTCAGAATCTCCCGCAAATCCTAGACATTTGGAATAGCACTCACCGACACTGAGTTTCTCAGGAAGGGGTGTCAAGGGAAAAAATTTAAGAAGCCCCCATGTAGAGGGTCCATTATGAGACTTAAGTGAAATTTGAAACAAGAAATCAATGAACTGAGAAGGTTCTGCAGTGGCTATGGCCAAGCAGAATTGACTACATGTATCATGTGTAAACAGTCACCTCCAAATAGTGCTTTTGGGTACACCATAAGGTGATACCCTCCTGGCAACAGCTCTGAGGCCAGAAGGTGGCTATGTCTTGTGCCATGCTCACCATTTTACCTACACTTCTCCCTACTTCATGAGCAGCTCTCACAAGGCAACACATTCTGGGTCTCATTTAACCTCGGGGGATTCAGAGTCATACACAGGGAAGACACAGTAATGGCACCCATTTCTCTGAGCTGTTTCTAAGCTTCAGTAACATCAGACCTGCAAAGCATTATGGCCCAGAGTCAGGGATGCAGGCTCAGAGATTTTTTTGCTCTGCCTCTCCTCTTGATATAAGATGAAACTCTTTGGGATGTAGATCAATTGTCTATAGTAACTTCTTTATTTAAGCACAGTGGTTTCAGGAATGTTTGTCGTTGAGTTTCAGTCATCAAATGTACATACGGCACTTTTCACCAATGTAACTTTCCCACCACCAATGTTCCCCATTTCCATTCCCCCCACCAACCCCTGCCTATTTCCGGAATAGGCATTCTAGCAGATCAATTGTCCAAACAAAATTGCACATCTTTCTTTAGCATAGTATCTTGCACATTCCACTAATCTTAACTACAGCTTAACTTTTCCAGCTACCTGCAGTAGCACTGAACAGGGATGAAGTTGAGGCTTGAGCCTTGCCAGCTAAGAAACTTTTGCCAGGAGAACCTTCCTTCCTTTTATTTTTTAATCTTATTTAAGGACATTGATTACAAACATGATTGTAGTTGGGTTCAGTCAAAAAACACAGCCCCCTTCACCAGTGCAACATTCCCATCACCAATGTCCCCAATCTCCCTCCCCAACCTGTTTGTATTTGAGACAGGCATTTTACTTCTTTCACTCATTGACATTGTCACCATTGTTGTCAGTGTAGTTATTTCTCTAACTGCACTGATCACTTGATATGAGCTTCATATCAAGAACCACATCTTCTGGCCCACATCTCTATTGTCTCTGGGTATTATTAACATACTGTCTTTTATTTTTCTTAAAACCCATAGATGAGTGAGACTATTCTGTGTCTATTTCTCTCCCTCTGACTTATTTCACTCAGCCTAATAGAGTACATGTACATCTATGTATAGGAAAAATTAATAGCTTCATCTCTCCTGACAGCTGCATAATATTCCATTGTGTATATGTACCACAGTTTCTTTAACCATTCATTGTTGAAGGACATGTTGGTTGTTTCCAGAGTCTGGCCATTGTAAATAGCACTGCAATGAATATAGGTGTGAGGAAGGTATTTTTGTATTGTATTTTTATGTTCCTAGGATATATCTCTAGGAGTGGTATATAGCAGGATCATATGGGAGCTCAATTTCCAGTTTTTGAGGAATCTCCATTTTGTTTTCCATAAGGGCTGGACTAGACTGCATTCCCACCAACAGTGAATGAGAGTTTTTTTCCCCACATCCCTGCAGCACTGATTGTTCTTATTCTTTGTGATGTGTGCCAGTCTCTGTGGTGTGAGATGGTACCTCATTGTT
Organism: Crocidura indochinensis; assembly: GCA_004027635.1. Taxonomy (NCBI): domain Eukaryota; kingdom Metazoa; phylum Chordata; class Mammalia; order Eulipotyphla; family Soricidae; genus Crocidura; species Crocidura indochinensis. The sequence continues at coordinate 20,756 of PVKC010012703.1, forward strand.
TTGATTTGCATCTCCCTAATTATTAGTGATGTCGTGCATCACTAATGTGCCTTTTGCCATTTGTATTTCTTCTTTGAGGAAATGTCTGTTCATTTCTTCTCCACATTTTTTGATGGGGTTAAATTTTTTTCTTGTTAAGTTCTGTCAGTACCTTGTATATCTTAGATATCAGCTCCTTGTCTGATGGGTATTTGGATGACTAGTTTCTCCCATTCTGTGGGTGGCTTTTGTATTGTAGGCACTATTTCCTTTGAGGTGCAGAAATTTCACAGTTTAATATAGTCCCATCTTTTTATCTCTGCTTTCACTTGTTTGGAGAGGGCTATTTCCTCTGTGAAGATGTGTTTAGTCTCAATATTCTAGTGTTTTACCTACATATTGCTCTATATACCTTATGGTTTTGGACCTGATATCCAGGCCTTTAATCTATTTGCATTTGACCTTTGTGCAGGGTGTTAGCTGGAGATCTGAGTTTACTTTTTTGCAAGTGGCTGACCAGTTGTGCCAACGCCACTGTTGAAGAGGCTTTCCTTGCTCCATTTTTCATTTCATTCCTCTTTATCAAAATTTAATTGATTGTATATCTGGGGCATATTCTCTGAATACTCAAGTCTTTTCCATTGATCTGATGGTCTGTCTTTATTCCAGTACCATGTTGTTTTAATGACTATAGCTTTGTAATACAATTTAAAGTTGGGGAAAGTGATGCCTCCCATATTTCTTTTCCCAAGGTTTGCTCTAGCTATTCTCAGGCGTTTATTGTTCCAAATAAATTTCAAGAGTGTTTGATCCATTTCTTTGAAACATGTCATGGGTATCTTTTGAGGGATTGCATTAAATCTGTACAATGCTTTGGGGAGTATTGCCATTTTAATGAAGTTAATCTTACCAATCCATGAGAAGGGTGTGTGTCTTCATTTTCTTGTGTCCTTTTATTTCTTGAAGCAAGGTTTTGTAGTTTTCTTTGTATAGGTCCTTCACCTCTTTAGTTAAGTTGACTCCAAGATATTTGCATTTATGTGACACTAATGTGAATGGGATATTTTAATGTCCATTTCTTCTCTATCATTATTTGTGTATAAAAAGGCCATTGATTTTTTTTGTGTGTTAATTTTGTAGCCTGGGGGCCGGGCGGTGGTGCTGGAGGTAAGGTGCCTGCCTTGCCTGTGTTAGCCTAGGATGGACCGCGGTTGGATCCCCCGGTTTCCCATATGGCCTCCCAAGCCAGGAGCGACTTCTAAGCGCATAGCCAGGAGTAAGCCCTGAGCATCACTGGATGTGGCCCAAAGAAACAAAAAAAATTTTTTTTTGTAGCCTACCACTTTGTTAAATGAATCTATTGTTTCTAGAAGCTTTTTGGTAGAATCTTTAGGGTTTTCTAAATATAGAAAATTCTTGGACTCTTATAATCTTCCACATTTAAACCAGGATGATCTAGCATATCTAAGCAGACCTATCACTACTGAGTAAATTAAAATGGTAATCAAAAGTCTTTCCAAAAACAAAAGCCCATGCCCAAATAGATTCACTAATGAATTCTTTCAAATTTTTCAAGAGGAGCTACTGTCAGTCCTTTTCATGCTTGTTTATGAAGTTGAAAAATCAGGAACACTTCCAAATAGTTTTTATGAAGCTAACATCACTTTGATACCAAAAACAGACAGAAATGCTGTAACAAAAAGAAAAGAAAACTATAGATCAATATCCCTAATGAACACAGATGCAAAGATCCTCAACAAAATCCTAGCAAATAGGATCCAATACCTCATCAACAAGGTCATACACCAAGGGTCCAGAGTAATGGTGCAAGTGTTAAGGCCTTGCATGCATTAGTCTAGAACGGATCCCCAATGTCCCGTATGGCCCCCAAGCCAGGAGTTATTTCTGAGCACGTAGCCAGGAGTAACCCCTGAGTGTCACTGGGTGTGGCCAAAACAAAACAAAACAAAATAAAATTTAAAAAGGTCATCCACCATGACCAGGTAGGTTTCATTCCAGGAATGCAAGGATGGTTTAACATACATAAATCAATTAACATAATACACCATATCAACAAAAAGAAAAATAAAAGTTATATGATCATATCAATAGATGCAGAGAAAGCATTCGATAAGGTCTAATACCCATTCTTTTTTTTTCTTTTTTTTATTTAAACAACTTGATTACATGCATGATTGTGTTCGGGTTTCAGTCATTTAAAGAATACCACCCATCACCAGTGCAACATTCCCATCACCAATGTCCCAAATCTCCCTCCTCCCCACCCAACTCCCGCCTGTACTCTAGACAGGCTTTCTATTTCCCTCGTACATTCTCATAATTAGGATAGTTCAAGATGTAGTTATTTCTCTAACTAAACTCATCCCTGTGTGTGGTGAGCTTCATGAGGTGAGCTGTAACTTCCAGCTCTTTTCTCTTTTGTGTCTGAAAATTATTGCAAGAATGTCTTTCATTTTTCTTAAAACCCATAGATGAGTGAGACCATTCTGCATCTTTCACTCTCTCTCTGACTTATTTCACTCAGCATAGTAGATTCCATGTATATCCATGTATAGGAAAATTTCATGACTTCAACTCTCCTGACGGCTGCATAATATTCCATTGTGTATATGTACCACAGTTTCTTTAGCCATTCATTGGTTGAAGGGTATCTTGGCTGTTTCCAGAGTCTTGCTATGGTAAATAGTGATGCAATGAATATAGGTGTAAGGAAGGGGTTTTTGTATTGTATTTTTGTCTAAATGAATTTCAGAAGGGCCTGATCCACTTCTTTGAAGAATGTCATGG
>PVKC010012704.1:0-23542 GCA_004027635.1 Crocidura indochinensis
CTAATCCTAACAACTTCAAAGATTAAAACGTGTGAATATTTTCTCCCATTCTGTGGGTGGCTTTTGCATCCTCGTCACTATTTCCTTTGAGGTGCAGAAGCTTCTCAGCTTAATATAGCCACATCTGTTTATCTCTCTTCAACTTGTATGAAGAGTGCTGTTTTCTTCTTGAATATGCCTTTAGTCTCAATGTCATGGAGTGTTTTACCTACGTGTTGCTCAATATGACTTATGATTTTGGTTCTGATATCCAGATCTTAAATTCATTTGCATTTGATCTTTGTGCATGTTGTTAAATGGAGGTCTGAGTTAACTTTTTTTTACAAGTGGCTGACCTGTTGTCATAACATTACTTGTTGAAGAGGCTTTTCTTGCTCCATTTTGCATTTCTTACCCTTTTATCAAAGATTAATTGAGTGTATGTCTGGGGAACATTCTCTGAATACTCAAGTCTATTCCACTGATCTGACTGTCTGTCTTTATTCTAATACCATGTTGTTTTGATGACTATAGTTTTGTAATATAATTTAAAATTGGGAAAAGTGATGCCTCCCTTTTCCCTAAGGTTATTCTAGCTATTCATGGGTATTTCTTGTTCCAAGAGAGTTTCAGGAATGTTTGATCTACTATTTTGTAGAACATCATGGGTTTTCTTAGAGGGATTACATTAAATCTGTACAATGTTTTGGGAATTATTGACTTTTTAATGATGTTAGTCCTGCCAATCCATGAACAGGGTATATATCTCCATTTCCTTGTAAACTCTTTTATTTCTTGAAGCAGAATCTTTTAGTTTTCTTTGTATATGTCCTTCATGTCTTTTGTTAAGTTGACTCTAAGATATTTAAGTTTATGTGACATTAATGTAAATTTTTTCTTAATTAAAAAGCTTTAACTATCTTGGTGCTACAGTTTGGGCACTTGATGTCAGCTCAGCTCAGTAGTTTTGACTCAGACAGAACACAAAATTAAAGTCAAGTCATGTGAAATTTAGAGTTATAGAAAAAATTGATTTTGAATTTTAGAATCTAGAACCATATTTTCCAGTCACAAATGGTGGTGAAACATAGGAATGAGATCTAGAAAGGTAGGATCTTTACTCAAATATGGATATTGATTTGTTTTGTCACTTTTGTGGCTAGGGAAGAGATCTTCTCAAAATGGTACCACAATGCTGTTTCAGGAAGGAAAAAAAAGATCACCAATATAGAAAACTTGAATTAACCTGGATAAAATGAGAAACCAGCAATTTCTAATAATGGCTTAATGAGCATGCTGTATATTCTCAATGAGAATGTAGTGGATTGAGTAAGATAATGCAATAAAATGCACTTGGAATTGAAAGTTTTTATATGTAGCAGACAAAGAAAACAGGAGAAGATATATAGAACAACAAGTAGGTAAAACACTCCATGACATTGAGACTAAAGAGAGGAAGGCTGCTTCAAGACATGAAGCTCACCACAGAGTGATGAGTACAGTTAGAGAAATAACTACATTGAGAACTATCACAAGAAAGTGAATAAATGAGTGAAGTAGAAAGCCTGTCTAGAGTACAGGTGAGGGTGGGGCGATTCAGAACGTTGGTGATGGGAATGTTGCACCGGTGAAGGGGGGTGTTATATGACTGAAACCCAAGTACAATCATTTTGTAATCAAGTTGTTTAAATAATGATATTAATAAAAATAATCCTCAGGGACAAGGCATCATTAAACATGCTCACAGGACTTTCAAATCTCAATTATTAAAAAAAGAAAAAAGAAAAAAAACAGGATAATTTAGCAAAATGTATGTGATTTGACTTTATTCGAGTGCCTAGTCTTTGCCTCTTTTGGGAATCTTTCCATTCTGTGCCAATTATTTTCCTTAGGAGTCCTATACAGTAAAAATAATATCTTAGCAATTGCCCTAAACATTTCTTCAAAATGTTCTCACAATTGCATATTTGTCTATGAAAAATATTTAAAATTAGCATTCAGCATTTAATTTGAACCTATTAGGGAAAGTGGAATTTTCCAAGGAGAATCAATGATGTTGCCAGGATATGGTGAGTTGGAACAACATCCCAGACTACATCATGAAAAGTCATAACTACTAGACTTCAGGAACTATTCAGGGTGAGGAAAGCAATGGATTCATCAGCAAACACTATGATCCAGGACCTTTATGATACACTCTTCCCATTATTGCTGGGCCCTCTTGAATTTATGAAACCTCAATTTGACCCTATTCCACTCAGTTTAGAACTGCTCATTTCTATCATAAAGTTGCCTTTGATATTTCTGCTTTCTACTTTTGTTCAGTAAAGAATGATTGGAATAAGGAGAGGACTGGCTATTCTTGACCTGTAATATACAATTTCCAAGTTAGCTTCACTACTCACTACTTTTAGTTTTCCAAGACAACCCCACAGAGATTTAGTTCCAGTTGAAGTGGCCCTGTCTCCATTTAGTGTGCCAAAATGTTAGCTGTCACTCTGATTCCTCTCTTTCAGCCAGCCTTACTAAAAGACTTTCAATTTTGGTGAACTTACTAAAGAGTCCTGCTTCTGGTTTTGCTAATTTTCTCTATAGTCTTTCTTTTTTCTAGGTTTTATATCTATGTGCTAATTTTAACTACATGTTCTTGCTTCTGTTGGTTTTCTTTTTGCACTGGTGAAGGGGGGGTGTTCTTTACATGACTGAAACCTAATCACAACCATATATGTAATCAAGATGTTTAAATAAAAAAAATATAAGGGGCTGGGCGGTGGCACTGGAGGTAAGGTGCCTGCCTTTCCTGCGCTAGCCTAGGATGGACCACGGTTCAATCCCCCAGTTTCCCATATGGTCCCCCAAGTCAGGAGCGACTTCTGAGTGCATAACCAGGAGTAACCCCTGAGCGTCATCGGGTGTGGCCCAAAAACCAATATATATATATATATATGAAAAAAAGAAAAAAAAGAAATATTCAAGTTGATGGTACAATTAGGTTAATGTAAGATCTTTCTTCTTTTTATATGTGCACTTATAGTTGTAAACTTGTTATTGAGGACTACATTCTCTAACTCCATAATGTTTAGTATATCTTGATTCTCTCTTAACTATAAACAATCTGTGCATTAAAAACAACAAAAAGTGTGAAGAAACGAGTAAGGGGTCATCAACTTTGATTTTCCTTAAATTAAATATTATTGAAAAAAAGATGAATCATTCACAACTGTAAATTGAGTACTTTTATTGAATTTTTATAATTACTTTTTTAAGCACTGGAGTTACAAAATTGTTAATGACTGGGTTTTTGTTATAGAATGTACACCACATTTACCAGTGCACTTTTCCTGCCACAAATGTCCCAGTCTCCCTTTCATCCACCATCCCTTTCTGCCTCTTTCTCTCTAAGTTGGTCACAAATGGTATAATTTTAGCACAAAATAGTGTTGAATTATAGCCACTGAATAGATCAACAACTATCTGGTATACTGATAGAAGTCTCTCTCCTTCTCTCTCTCTGTCTCTCACTCTGTCTGTGTCTCTTTCTCTCTCTCCCCACTGTTGTTTGTGCTATTGTTAATGAAGGGGCATTATGCATGCATGTTACTTTATCCTCTTTAAGCACCTACCTCTTGTCCAGGAAGATCAGTTCCAACTATCATTGTCATACGGTCCCTTCTCTACATTAACTGTATTCACCTGTCATTGCTATAAGCTTCCTACCATGGAATTGTCCTCCTTGTCATCATCTCTTTTGCCTCTGGAAATTATTGCCATATTTTTTCATGTTATTTTTCTCATATCCCATAAATGAATGAGATTATTCTATATATATTCTTCTGACTCATTTCACTCAGCATAATACTCTTATTTCCATTCAGGTGCAAATAAATTTTATGACTTCATTTTTCCTGACAGCTGTATAGTATTTCATTGTGTAGATGTACCATTGACATTTTTAGCCACTTATCTATTTTCTGGCACTTGGATTATTTCCAGATTCTGGCTATTGTAAATAATGCTATGACAAACATAGGAATATAGAGGGCTTTTCTGATGGAGTATTGTTAGTTTCTAGAGTATATCCCTAGAAGTAATATTACTGGATCATATGAGAACTTAATTTCTAGATTTCTAAGTTTTATATATATATATTTATATATTTATATATATATGTGTGTGTGTGTTATTGTTTTCCAAAAGGCTAGACCAGTCTGCATTCCCAAGAGCAGTGAATGAGAGTCTCTTTCTACCTGCATCTGTGCTACTGCTATTGTCCTTGTTCTTCGTGATTGTATGCCAGTCTCTGTGGTGTGAGATAATATCTCATTATTATTTTATTTGCATTTCACTGATTATTAGTGATATAGAACATTTTAGAGTGTCTTTTGGCCATCTGTATTTCTTTTATAAAATTTTTATTTATTTTAAAAATACATTTTTATTTATTTTATTTTTTATTTTAATTAACTTTAGGAAGTAAAAAATTGAATAGGGGTTGCTGGATCACATCTAATACTACTCAGTGCTTACTTCTCTCTCTATCTCAAGGGTTCTGGAGACTGATGGTGGGATTATGGGAACAATATGGGATGCCAGGCGTAAAACTCAAGTCAGTCATGTGTAAGACAAATGATGGACCCATTGTACTATTTTTCAAGCCTTGAAAAAGAGTTGGATTTTGGTTTAATAAATTTAAAGAAATTGGAGGAAGAAAGGGAAATGGAAGGGAGGAATAAAGGAAGGAAGGATGGAAGGGGAGGCGAGTCTTCCCGGGCTGAGACTGTGGCTAAATCTGACTCTGCTGGGCCCCTTAAGCATGGCTTCCCCCAGCTTGCTCCAGCTTGGGAACTTTGATCATCTCTGGCATTCATCCCCTGAGGGCCTCTTTGGCTTAGGTGAGTCTTTCTGGGTCAAGACTGTGGATAAATCTGACTCTGCTGGGCCCCTTAAGCATGGCAGACATTTTGAGGCTCCCTCTGGCTTACTCTAGCCCGGAAACTTTGATGTCTCTCACATTCATCCTCTGAGAGCTTGCTTTGACAGAGGCAAGTCTTCCCAAGGCAGAGACTATGGACAAAGCTGACTCTGCTGGGCCACTTAAACCCACCTCTTAAGGGATCAAAGCAGAGGAGTGTAGTCACTCCACTTTTCTTCACAGCTGTGCACTCACCTAGTCAATGAATATCACCACAACATATAGAAAAACCAGCAATACAAGCATGACAATGGGGAAACTACGCAGACCAACATCAGGTATAGAGAATATAGATGGCAACACTGATGACCCAACAACAGCGAACCACCTAGTTAGTCTTTCCGATATGGAGTTTAGAGAAGAAATATGGAGGATGTTTACAGAACTCAAAGAAAGTACAGAACAGAAAACTAATAAGAATCAAGAGAATATGAATAGAAATCAGAAGCTCACCACAAAGAGTGGTAAAAACAGTTATAGAAATAACTACACAGAGAACTACCATAATCATGTGAATGAATGAAGTAACTGGAAAGCCTGGAGTGGGGGTGGGTTGGGATGAAGGGAGATTTGGGACATTGGTGGTGGGAATATTGCACTGGTGAAGGGGGTGTTCCTTACATGACTGAAACCTAATCACAATCATATATGTAATCAAGATGTTAAGAAAAAAAAGAAAGCTCCAAACTGAATATCAGGTCAAATAACAGGTCTGAAAAAATCAGTAGACAATTGAAAAACAAAATGGATAAGTTCTCCCACAGGGCAACAGCAGCTGAGGATAGAATTAGGTGTGCTGGAAAATGAGATGCATAACAACTCCATACATCAGAAGATACTGGAAAAAGCCTTAAAGCAAATAATCAGACAATGGAAAAATTACTCAAAGAATATGAACAGATGAAAATAGAAGTCTTTTATAAGCTCAATAGAAACAACTTAAGACTCATTGGAGTCTCAGACACCCAAGAAGAAAATCTCCAGGAAGAATCAACAGTCAAGATCATCATCACAGAGAAACTACCAGAGCTAAAGAATACATGTGAACAAATCCTGCATGCCTGAAGAGTACCAGCTAAAAGAGACCACAGGAAAAACACCCCAAGACACATCCTAGTCACAATAACAAATCCCAAAAATAGAGAATATTGAAAGCAGCAAGATCCAAAAGAAAAATTACATTCAGGGGAGCATCCTTGAAATTTACAGCAGACCTGTCACCAGAAACACTCAAGGTCAGAGGGAGTGGTGGGATATAGTGACAAAAGTCAATGAAATAAATGCTTCGCCCAGAATACTGCACCCAGTAAAACTCACTCTCAGGTTTGAAGGAAGTATACATAGCTTCACAGATAAACAACAGTTAAGAAACTTTAGAGACTCAAAAACCAACCTTAAAAGAAAACTGAAAGGTCTACTTAAAGACAAGAAAGACCAACAAACATACCAAACTTCTATTCAAAGATGGCACTATATCTCATGAAAATTATCTCTCTTAATGTCAATGGACTAAATGCATCCATTAAGAGACAGAGAGTGGCGAAATGGATCAAAAAACTGAACCCAACCTTCTGCTGCCTACAAGAAACACTCCTGAATAGTCAGAACAAACATAAACAAAATCAAAGGCTGGAAGAAAATCATCCAAGCAAACAACATGCTTAAATGGCTGGGGTGGCCATGCTATTATCAGATGACACAAACTTTTTTTTTTAATTTAAATTTTTATTTTGACTGAAGTTCATTACACAGAATTATTTACGGTACATAGTGACAATGAATGAAGAGCATTCCCACCACCAATGTTGTCCTCTCTCCACTCCTGTTCCCAGCATATCTCCCATATCTCCCTCCTTTGCTCTCCTGCTCTCCCCCCCACCAGAATATTAGTGGAACTGATCTCCACTTAGCAGCTTGTTGTAGGTCGGGATTGGTGTTCTGTTTGGTGTTCCAGTCTCATCATTTTTTATTTACACTGCATGGTCATGACTGGCCCTGGTACCATCCTTTTCTCCCCTCAATATATGAGTCTGAATGCTTCAAGTTGTGCTATTCTGTTTGAGATAAAAAAGGTTAAGAAAAGGAGAAGAGAAAATTTGGTATCAACTACTAAAAGAAAATGAGATTTAAAAATCACCGAATATCCACAAGAGTGAAAAAAAAGGTGGAAGAAAAAAGAGAAGGAAAATATCAAAAACAGATAAAAATAAATAAAACAAAACAAAACCAGAAAAAGGAATAATGGAGTGGCAGGGTTTGGTGTTACCCATTTTTTTTGTATAGCACAGTAAGTATTGGGGAAGTATGGAAATTCCATGACGTAATGGATTCAGGGTTTCTCCATTCCTGGAGCATATTGTCATGGGAACAACCACTGGCTCCATTTCTCATTGCCATATCCCAGGGGTTTTGTTTGTTTGTTTGTTTTTGTTGTTGTGGAGGTGTCAGGAAACTTTCCTCTCGTTTGTGGAAGAGAAAAATCAGGTCACTGTAGAAAGCAATCTCGGTATTTGCACATGTCCTAGGACAAGGCCTAGGGTAGTCTATAAGGTTCTAGAGGTTGTTCCAACGTTGATGTGTTCAGTTTTCTGAATCCTGTGCTCCATATTTTTGCTAGTTACCAGAGCCATAGTCTAGGAAGTCATGATTCTAAAGATTCTGCTCAGTCTCTGTTCTCAGAATTGGGCCTCTGTGCTAAGAGATCTTGATTTTTGTAAGAGATCTGGACTATTGCTTAGGGTACGGTTTTCCTTAATGGTTTCCAGTCTACCAGTCACTGTTGTCAAAGTCAGTTTTCTGAAGTTAGTGCTCTTATTTTTCATATTTCAAAGAACAATACATCTTCTGGTTTCCATTGAGTGTTAGGTGATGTGATAGGACCTCCGGTCTTAGGTCAAGTTGACATTCCCTCGCTGTCCACATTGTCTTATCAGCACTAGCACAAGCATATCTCCCAAAAGGGCTTAGTTCCTTGTGGTGTTTTAGGGAGTTGTTTCAGTTCTACGTCTGGGATCTGGGATTAGAGAACGGACAGTGTCCGATCTCTGGAGACTGAGTTGTATCCACATGACATATGTCCATGATGGGAGGCACCCTTGTGTAAAAAGTGTGAGTTCTTATCCAGAGAAGATAAGATCTTCTGAGTCCATGATTTCCCCTTATTTACTATGCCTTTACAAAAACGTATGGTGTCCTTTGGTATTGCTGGTGCTATTCCAAGTAGGGATGACAGGCTACACATACAGTACCGGTGGTGTGGTCTGAGCTTTTATCCCAGGTAAGACGTGTCTTGGTTTTTGTACCCGGGGGCACCCAAGCTGAGAATATGCATATATATATGCATATATATATATATATATATTTGGTTTTTGGACCACACCTGGTGCTCAGGGGTTACTGCTGGCTATTCGCTCAGAAGTCACTCCTGGCAGGCACAGGGGACCATATGGGGAACCGGGGGATCGAACCGCAGTCCATCCTAGGTTAGCGCAGGCAAGGCAGGCACCTAACCTCCAGCACCACTGCCCGGCCCCCGAGAATATGCATATATAAAAAAAAGAGCAAATACATGAAACTGAGCTAAAAAATAAAAAAAAGATAAATTGAGGGGAAAAAAGGAAAAGAGAGGTATTTGGAAAAAGAAACTGATGGGGGAGGCTATCTGTATGTTTAGGAGTATGTATCTAACATGCATTATTAATACAATATTAGGCTTACATAGGCAATATAGGCCTCCCAATGAGGTCTACTGAGATAATCTTGTGGGGAGTGGAAATCAAGGCACTTTTTCTTATCACTAATTTTAGTTTATAGTTTTAGATATGATTTGCGGAATTTCAGAGTCCTTGAGTGGGGAGTTTTGCTGTAGCTGATTCTGGTATGATGTATCGGTCTATGGTTTGACAGGGGTGAGAGGGTCACAAGCTTAAGTCAGCAGGCGTTTTGGTTGATTTTCTTGTTGAGAAACGAGAAGGGGATTCGAGAGTGTGCCTATCAAGGTAAGAATTGATGGAAAAGAGGGGTAAATAAAGGGGAGGTAACAAATCAGGGTTGGGATATGGGGGAATATAAGGGGTCTCGGTGTGGAGGAGCAATGATAGGTGGGGCTATATTCATCATATAGATGGATATTTAAGATTAAGGTTTGGTAGTCAGAGAGGACTTCAACACTAAAAAAATAACGTCCACATAAATTTGATTTCACACATCTATTTGAGTGCAATCCTCCTTATATAGGGTGTTCTGTTACCTTTTATGTAGTCAAGGACAAGAGTATTCTTGTATGTGTTAAAAATGTTATTTGTCACACGGGCGCTAAAGCAACCACGTGCTTTTGAGAATGGTAATAAATAAAAAAACGATAAAGGGACATTACTTTGAATATTGTCTGAAGTTGTGTAATCTCTGGGCCCAGATCTGGTCCCTGCTGTTTGTGAATGCATAGGGGGTGGAGCTGCACTCCACCCCAATTCCTCCCCCCAGGGCCCAGCTTACCTAAGGTGCTCCTGAAGAGCCCCTCTGGCGTGGGGGAATCTAGTCCCCCAGACTAAAGGGAAGTCCGGGGGTCCTCGAGTACAAGACCAAGAGAACTCCTGACCTGTGGAGGCTCCGGGCACAGCTCTGGCCCCTGCTGCTCCTGAAGAGCCCCTCTGGTGTGGGGGAATCTAGCCCCCAGACTAATGGGAAGTCCGGGGGTCCTCAAGCTAGCTGTCCATCCCAGTGCACCCCACATGCCAGTAAAAGACCAAAAGAACTCCTGGCTTGTGGAGGCTTGTGGAGGCTCTGGGCACAGCTCTGGCCCCTGCTATTTGTGAATGCATAGGGGGTGAAGCTGCACTCCACCCCAATTCCTCCCCCCAGGGCCCAGCTTACCTAAGGTGCTCCTGAAGAGCCCCTCTGACGTGGGGGAATCTAGCCCCCCCCAGACTAATGGGAAGTCCGGGGAGTCCTCGGGCTAGCTGTCCATCCCAGTGCACCCCACACGCCAGTACAAGACCAAGAGAACTCCTGGCCTGTGGGGGCTCTGGGCACAGCTCTGGCCCCTGCTTTTTGTGAATGCATAGGGGGTGGAGCTGCACTCCACCTCAATTCCTCCCCCCCAGGGCCCAGCTTACCTAAGGTGCTCCTGAAGAGCCCCTCTGGCATGGGGGAATCTACCCCCCAGACTAATGGAAAGTTCGAGGGGTCCTAGGGCTAGCTGTCCATCACAGTGCACCCCACATGCCAGTACAAGACCAAGAGAACTCCTGGCTTGTGGGGGCTCTGGGCCCAGCTCTGGCGCCTGCTCTTTGAGATGACACAAACTTTATACTCAGAAAAGTTGTAAGGAACAAAGATGGACATTTTTACTCATCAAAAGACATGTAGAACTGGAAGAAATCACTTTCCTAAACATATATGCACCCAATGAGAGACCAGCAAAGTATTTCATACAATTGTTGACAAATCTGATAAAGGATATCAATAGTAACACAATAATTGTGGGAGAACTCAAACAGGTCAGTCAACACTTAATAGGTCAACCAGATTGAAAACCAATAGAAATATACTGGACCTGAAAAGAAAGATGGAAGAAAGAGGCCTAGTAGAAATATATAGGATGTTTCATCCTCAGAAACCTGTATAGGCATACATGGGTCATTGTCCAGGTTAGACTAATGCTGGCACATAAAACATACCTCCATAAAATCAAGAGGATAGAAATGTTGCAGGCTATATTTGCTGACCACAAGACTCTCAAGCTAGATGTGAGCGACAAATGGACACACAAGAAACTTTAACAGCTGGAAATTAAACAGTCCTCTACTGAACAACCAGTGAGTCTGAGAGGAAATCAAAGCAGAAATAAAAACTTTCCTGGAAACAAATGACAATGAAAACACAAACTATCCGAACCTATGAGATACAGCAAAAGGAGTAATGAGAGGAAAATTTATAGCTTTGCAAGCACACATCAAGAAGGACGAAGGAGAATACATGAATAGCTTAATGACACAGCTTATAAAATTAAAAAATAATCAACAACAGGAACCAAAAATAAGGAGACAGAAGGTATAAACAAAGCTGAGAGCAGAAATCAATGAACTAGAACCCCAAAAAACAATCTGAAAGAACAACGAAAGCAGAAATTTGTTCTTTGAAAAATTAACAAAATTGATAGACCATTGACAAAACTCACAAAGAAAGAGAGGGAGAGAAACATGATAACACATATTAGAAATGAAAAGGGGGAGATTACTACAGAAACTGCAGAGATTCAAAGAGTATTCAGAGACTACTTTGAGAAACTGTATGCCACTAAATAAGAGTACCTGGAAGAAATGGATAAATTTTTTAACTCATATAACCTTCCACGTTTGAATAAAGAAGATGTAGCATATCTAAACACTCCTATCACTATTGAGGAAATAAACCATAATAAAAATTTGCCCCAAAACAAAATCCCAGGCCCTGATTGATTCACAAATGAATTCGTTCAAAAGAGGAACAACTACCAAAATTGACCAGGCTCTTTTATGAAATTGAAAAAAAACAAGAACACTTCCAAATAGCTTTTATGAAGCCAAAGTCACCTTATTACCAAAACCAGATAGAGAAGCTGCCAAAAAAGAAAATTACAGACCAATATTCCTGATGAACACAGATGCAAAGATCCTCAACCAAATCCTGGCAAATAGGATCCAATGCCTCATCAAGAAGGTCATTCACTATGATCAAGTAGGTTTCATCACAGGAATGCAAGGATGGTTTAATATCCGTAAATCTATCAACATAATACACAACATCAACAACAAGAAAAATAAAAATCGCATGGTCATATCAATAGATGCAGAGAAAGCATTTGATAAGGTCTGTCATCTATTCTTGATGAAAACTCTCAGCAAGATGGGAATGAAAGGAACCTTTCTCAATCTAGTTAAGGTCATCTACCACAGCCAATGGCAAAGATTATCCTCAATGGAGAAAAACTAAAAGCCTGTCCTCTAAACTCTGGTACAAGACAAGGCTGTCCTCTCTCACCACTCCTATTCTACATAGTACTGGATGTACTTTCTAATAGCGATTAGGCAAGAAAAAGATATCAAGGGAATCCAGATAGAAAAGGAAAAAACTTTCACTGGTTGCAGATGATATGATACTCTACTTAGAAAACCTAAAGACTAACAGAAAGCTTCTAGAAATAATAGATTTATATAGCAATGTGGCAGGCTTCAAAGTTAACACACAAATATCAATGGCCTTTTTATACTCCAATAATGACAGGAAAGAAATGGACATTAAGAAAACAACCCCATTCACACTAGTGCCACACAAACTAAAATATCTTAGAGTCAACCTGACTAAAGATGTGAAGGATCTATACAAAGAAAACTATAAAGCACTGCTCCAAGAAATAAGAGAGGACATGCAGAAATGGAAATGCATACCCTGCTCGTGGATTGGCAGGATCAATATATTTATAATGGCAATACTTCCAAAAGCATTGTACAGATTTAACACGATTCCTCTAAAGATACCCATGATATTCTTCAAAGAAGTGGATCAACTACTTATGAAATTTATTTGGAACAATAAGCACCTTCTTTTTTTTAAATTTAATTTTTTATTTTTAATTATGAGAACAAAGATACAAAGAAAGAGGGTAAGGTAAGGTTACAGTGGAAGGACTGTCACCCATAGGCAGAGGAAAGGCAGAGCGCATGGTTGTTTTTTTTTTTTTAAGGTCTCTGTGTGTCCAAGGAGGCTGGTCCCCAGAGACGCCTTGGTCTTAGCGTCACTTTGGTCTTGGCGGCTGACTCGGTGTAAAAGAGGCAGAGGCTGGTCCCCGGAGACACCTTGGTCTTAGTGGCTCTGCGGAAAAGAGGCGGAGAAATGCCGAGCCCAAAGTCTCTGTATGCCAAATCACCCGGTTCGAGTGGCCCCACGTGGGTCGGGTGCCCTCTTACCGGGGGTTCCTCGTGTAGCATCTCGGCGTTAATTTTTTTTTATTGTGACAACAAAGATGCAAAGAAAGAGGACAGGGTAAAGTTACAGTGGAAGCACAATCACCTATAAACAGAATTCTCGGTAGTCCCATCGATGATATCCCAGCCTTGAATTTTCAGACAAAGAGCATTAAGAAAACCAAAGCTGAACCCATGTGCAATACAATTACTTTGTCCCTTAAATCCCAAATTGTAGTACATACTATTTCTTAGCAGCACACAATATAATCTAAAGACATTAGACTTGTGTAACTCCTTAAACTTTGAGGGCAAAGTACATTTATCTAGTTCCATGCATATGTATACTAGTTTAAGTAAACCCCAATGTTTTAGTGGATTGTTTTTCTTAAGGATTGGGGTCAAGGGAACATAGTAAAAAACGGTGTTAGAGTGGCATTTGTTTGCATAGGCCCACCAAAATATAAGGGACTTGGAAAGAAAAATTATGGCCTAAATACAAGGAGACCCTACCCCTGAAGTTTCCTGGCACAGGACTGACTACGCTTCAGGCAAACTAGATTGTCCAATCCAAGTCATCGTCTGTAGTGGCAATACACCTCCATTCCTCACATAGTCTCTGTTGTTGGTATCATGCTTCTGTATTAAAGATCCAGGGGTCTGCATATCCCATATATGCAGGAACAATAAGCACCTTATAATAGCTAAAGCTCTCCTGGTGAAGAGGAATATGGTCGGTATTACTTTCCCCAATTTTAACTGGTATTACAAAGTGATAGTGATCAAAACAGCATGGTCTTGCAATAAAAACAGACCCCCTGATCAGTGGAATAGGCTTGAGTACTCAGAGAATGTTACCCAAACATACAACCACCTAGTTTTTGATAAAGGAGCAAGAAATCCTAAATGGAGTAACTAAAGCCTCTTCAACAGTGGTGTTGAGACAACTGGTTAGCCACTTGCAAAAAAGTGAACTCGGATCCCCCAGCTAACACCATGTACGAAGATAAAATCCAAATGAATTAAAGACTTTCATATCAGATCTGAAACTATAAGGTATATAGAACAACATGTAGATAAAACGCTCCATGACATTGAGACTAAAGGCATCTTTAAGGAGGATATGGAATTCTCCAAACAAGTGGAAGCAGAGAAAAACAGATGGGACTATATTAAGCTGAGAAGCTTCTACACCTCGAAGGAGATAGTGCCCAGAATACAAAAGCCACTCACTGAGTGGGAGAAATTATTCACCCAATACCCATCAGATAAAGGACTAATATCCAAAAATATACAAGTTACTGACAGAAATTTACAAGAAAAAAAATCTGACCCCATCAAAAAATGGGGAGAAGTAATGAACAGACACTTTGATAAAGAAGAAATACAAATGGCCAAAAGATAATGAAAATACGGTCCACATCACTAATCATTAGGGAGAGGCAAATCAAAACTACTATGAGGTACCAGCTCATGCCACAGAGATTGGCACACATCACAAAGAAAGAGAACAAGCAGTTTGGCGGGAACGTGGAGAGAAAGGAACTCTATTTCTCTGTTGGTGGGAATGCCATCTAGCCCAACCTTTATAAAAAGCAATATGGAAATTCCTCCAAAAACTGGAAATTGAGCTCCCATATGATCCAGCTATACCACTCCGAGGATATACCCGAGGAACACAAAAATACAATACAAAAATCCTTTCCTCACACCTATATTCATTGCAGCGCTATTTACAATAATCAGACTCTGGAAACAACCAAGATGCCGTTCAACAGATAAGTGGCTAAAGAAACTGTGGTACATTTACACAATGGAATACTATGCAGCCATCAGGAAAAATGAAGTCATGAAATTTTCTTATACATGGATGTATATGGAATCTTTTATGCTGAGTGAAATAAGTCAAAGGAGAGAGACGTAGAATAGTCTCACTCATCTATGGGTTTTAATAAAAATGAAAGACATTTTTGCAATAATTCTCAGAGACAAAGGAGATGATGACTAGAAAGTGCAGCTCATGACATGAAGTTCACCACAAAGAGTGATGAGTTAGAGAAATAACTACACTGAGAACTATCCTAACAATGTGAATGAATGGGGGAAGTAGAAAACCTGTCTCGAGTACAGGTGTGGGTCGGGTGGGAAGGAGGGAGATTTGGGACATTGGTGGTGGGAATGTTGCACTGATGAAGGGGGGAGTGCTCTGTACATTACTGAAATCATAGAACTACAATCATATTTGTAATCATGGTGTTTAAATAAATATAATTAAAAATTTAACATAAAGAAAGAGAAAAATAAAGAAGAAAAAGAGGAAGAAAAAGAAAGGAAGGAATAAAGAAAAAGAAAGAAAAAATAAAAGAGAAAGAAAGAAAGAAAGAAAGAAAGAAAAGAAAGAAAGAAAGAAAGAAAGGAAGGAAGGAAGGAAGGAAGAAAGGAAGAAAGAAAGAAAAAAGAAAAGAGAAGAGAGGAAAAGGAGGAAGGAAAGAAAAGAAAGAAATATAGACAGACCATAAGTTTCTCCAAAGTAAAAAAAAAGGAGAATTTGTGTGTGTGTGTGTGTGTGTTTGTGTGTGTGTGTGTGTGTGTGTGATGATCCCTGGAGCTCTGCTGAAAATGAGATAACCCTGGAAAAGGGCCTAAGCAGTGTGGTGGTATCTTTTGGCTCTTTTATTGAACCTCTCTCATAAAACATCTTCCTCATTCTTAATTTCACAGAATTTTTTGCAGATTTCTGGTCCTTGTCATTTTTGTTTTTGTTTTTGTTTTTGCGTCACACTCGATGGCAGCACTCTGAGGTTACTCCTGGTTCTGTGTTTAGAAATCACCCTTAGCAGGCTCGAGGGACCGTATGGAATGCTGGGTCAAACCCATGTTTGATCTCGTCCATCACGTACAAAACAAATGCCCTACCACTGTGCTATCTTTTCAACTTTCTGACCCTTGTCTCTATTGAATAAACTTATTTCATTTTTGTTTTTGTTGTCTGTTTGGAGGCCACACCTTTCAATGCTAAGGGGTTGGTTACTCCTGGTTCTGTGCTCAGGAATTACTGCTGATGGTGCTCGTGGGAACATGCAGAACATTGAGGATCAAATTTTAGTCAACCACATGGAAGAAAATTTTCCTTTCCACCATACAGAGAATGGCTTTAAGTAATATGACATTTCTGGAAATTGTCTTGAGTTGTCAAGACAATTTCAGTGAACCCTTAGAGTACTTGAAACTTCTAAGAAAAACCAACACTAAAAGGCTTCTTTTGTCTGTTAACTTTAAACATGTCTTCACAGGTGGTTAGTAAAAG
Source organism: Crocidura indochinensis (assembly GCA_004027635.1). NCBI lineage: Eukaryota > Metazoa > Chordata > Mammalia > Eulipotyphla > Soricidae > Crocidura > Crocidura indochinensis. Next base: position 16,202 of record PVKC010012704.1, read on the forward strand.
CAGAAACTTAACAATGCTTTTTACTTTCTGTAAGCTCATCATTATGCAATTTTTTTCGCTTAAACACTGCCCTCCCTGTGCTAGGAAAAGCTTTTCTCCTTCAGGGCCTAACTAAAGAAAACTGTTATCTAATTCATCTTTTTTTTTAGAATGACAACTCTGAAACCCAATAAACCATTGCCTTGCCCTGTTAATATCAAGTTAGCATGAGATTTTACACCTGTAAGTACATCAGAGGAGTAGGAACTGTGTCCTTTTGTTCACCTGAAAGGTCTTTTGTTTAAAGGAGAAGCAGTTTTTTCCAACAAAATGGTGGTTCACAAGAGAAACGTTACTGGAAATTTTCCAAGTTATAGTGGCACATCTGAGCATATCAATATGAAACACAATATGCACTTAAATAATATGTCATTAGTGGTATATGTTAAGTCAGAGAACATATTTATAGGAGCCATGAATAATTGAACAAAATCTCTGTTTTGCTGCATCAGGCAGTTCATAGTTCCAAGAACTATTGTAGAGTCAGGTCAGCAGAATTCCCATACAAGGCCACCTCTTCACTGTGCCTAACCTCCTTCATCAGCCAGTGTGGAAATCTGGCTGCACTTCAGAGCATTATACCATCCATTTGTAATCTGGGCCCTGGATGATTTAGCAGGTGTCCACGAACCAGCACTGAGCAATATAGGGATGGCTTTTAGTAGGGAGGAATAAAACTAATATCTTGATCTCCTGTCCTAAAGGACATTACATATGGCAATATGTAATAAGACATGAAGGTTTATAGGAAACTTCCCAGGTGATTTGAGTGGATGTAAGTGTACTCTTCACTTTCAGGCCTTGACTGTTTTGGAAATGTTGTTATGCATTATTAAACAGCTGCCACATTTTATCCAAGAAGTGGCTACTTTTCAATGGCAGGTGAAGTAATTCCTGTATATATGAGCAGTTGTAGAGTTTTAGAACCCTCTGGCATGAGAAGCATCCTATAATATATCATTACTTAATCTAACAATGGTTAGAGAGGGTTGAGGGCTTGCTCTTATATTCATATACTTTGAAAGGTGATAGTCAATGAAAAACAACCTCTGATGGGTCCTCTACTTCTGACAGTTGATTGTAGCACAGCTGAGAATGTCACTTTTATAGTGAAAGAAATCTTAAGGTAATTTCTTGGAATGTGTATCTGATGAGAAAAGGCTAAAAAATGTGAAGTTGAACAATCATCTACATATTTTTGTTGCTTAGAACAATGAAAGCCAGAATCCTGGAGAGAATTTTGTTTTAGTGAAGCATGTAGCTATTGTGGTCATCATAGGGTAGTGAACCAAAGTGGTTGTGAAAACCAAATAATTTCTTTAGGAAGTTGGCCAACAAAATATTGCTAAGTTATCATACTAATACAAGTAAAAAGCTATGTATTACCTATTTATATACCATATTTTGATAACTCATTTCTTCTGAGAGGATAAAATTATTTTGTAGGCAGCAGGTCCTGGAATTATTAAAATTGTTTTGCCTACAAAACAACTAAAAAAAGGGAAATTGAGCTATTCAGACAGATTCTGAGTCATGGCATACTTGCAAAGCTCTTTATTATTTTTCTACTTTTATTTCACTTTAAACAATTATTTCCTACCATTGAAAAAACTTCTGAGCCCCAATTTTTATGAAGTATCAGAATTAGATCAATTCAAATTTCCATTGTAAAATTAAATGGTAAAGAGATGGAAAAGGATATAAAATAACAATAAACTAAAAATAGTAAGCCTTTGATAACAAATGTTACTCCAGCTAGAAAAAATAGCAAAAGTTACAATAAAATTTTTTATATATTAAAGCCACCTACCTCCAAGTCAGTCCCAACTATGTGTAAATGTCTACCTTTTAATTTTTACAAAATCTGTAACTTGTGGCATTTTCTTTATAGCAAATCAAAAAGTAAAGTCTTATTTTAATAAAATTAAAAAGCACACTTCTGAAGTTCTTCAAACCAAGAATAAAAAACTAGATAACTATACTTTTAAGACAATCTGTAAGACGTATATTTGCTCACATTTCCTTTATAAATTCAATGAAAGACATTAACACAAAGCATGAGTGCAAAAACAATTTTAAACGAACTGAAAGAATTTTTACAAACATCTAATATATCTAATTGTATACCTCTTTGACTCATTCACAATTCTGAATACTTTTTGCTTGATAGATCTCAAAATGAACTCAATACACAAACTATTATCTGTGAAAGCAGTGAATAATGTACTGTCATTTCTGAATAAGAAAATGTAATGTAAAATAATATCTTAGTCACCAGTTACAGCAATATCACTAAAGTAATTTCTCAATATTTATCCCTCTTTTATTTAAAGGCAAAAAGTCTGTGACTTGCAGGGATAAGAGCTTCAAACCCTTATGTACTCTTTGTTTAATTGCCCTTGGGAGCATGATGGAAGAAAGGAGGAGGACTTGAAATGAAAATATTTCAAGATTCAAGTTCTAGTTCATGCTTGTTAGCAAGTTCTATGATAGTTCTTAGCAGCTCTCTCCTCTGATTTCCCTTCTAGAGGAGGCATATATATAACTGGTAAGGTCAAAGACTAAAAGTTTAATATTTAGGCCAGAGGAATAAGGGCATTACCTTGCACAAGTTCAATGTTTATATGATCTCCTAAGCTCACAAAGAGTGATCCTTGAGCACAAAGCCAGGAGTAAGACTTAAGTAGTACCAGATGCCACACTCACACCACCCCAATAAAATAAAAAAGAGAAGTCTAGAACTCAGATACAAGCCACACCTTGTTAGACATATGAGCAGAAGTTGATAGAATGCTACAGAAATATCACCTTCTTGTCTGTCTTTATTAATATAAATAAGTCTGATTAAAGTCCTAATCATTTCTTGACAATACCAAGCCTTACCTTCTTTAAATCATCCTTTCTATTTATACTCAGCCTTCACTGAAGGAGCAGCAATCCTATCTCCTTACACTTACACAGTTCCATAAAGAACCATTTAATTCAACTGGTCTCAAGTCCTTCTCTTGGCCTAAACAAAGAATAAAGATACTATATTTTTAGATTTTATCATGTCTTATCTCATAAACATTCTTGAACAATTGTGTGCGTACCAGACAAGGAGACTAACTAAAAAGACATTTTAACTTACCCAAGATTATCATGGTCTATAAGTAACACGGGTCACTACCCATGTTTAGAATTGTGCCTCAGGAGGTGAGTTCAGACTGTCCCCTTTTTCTGAGAGACCTTAAACACATTTTCTGTAAGAAAGTCCTACTGTCATTGTAACTACATCAAGGTTAAAGAGAAATCTTCAGAGTTAACTATTGGATCTCACTTCCCAAATGCACTGTGCTGGGGACCTTATTCTAGCACACATGATTCAGATTCCTGGTTCCAAGAATGGTTCAGACAGAAGATCACCTCAGAATAATAATGCCTATTTTTTAGAAAGTCCGTTAAGAATATTCTACAGAAAGAATTTGGACTTATTGTTATTCATATTTAATATCATATCAGTGAAAAAGCTATGAGATAGAACAATCTCACTTTTGAATTTTTTGATTGTCCATTATTCATGCCTTTAGGCAAGGCTCAGAAAAATAATAGCTACAGTAATCAGTGTTGTAAAAAAGGAAGTCTAAAAAATGTGTCCTGAAATCAAACGTGGTTTAAACAATACCCAGTAGTGTTGGCTAGGATTTAACTTTCTTAGGTTTATAAAAAGAGAGAGGGGCCTGAGCGGTGGCGCTAGAAGTAAGGCATCTGCCTTGCAAGCACTAGCCGAGGATGGACCACAGATCTATCCCCTGGCATCCCATATGGTCCCCCCAAGCCAGGGGCGATTTCTGAGACCTTAGCCAGGAGTAACTCCTGAGTGTCAATGGGTGTGGCCCCAAAACAAAACAGAAAAGAAAGAAAAAGAAAAAGTCTCTCATCTTTACACAGGCCAGATATAAACCTGCTTTTGCAAGGCAGTCATCTACTCAATAGGCATTAATTTGGCTACACCAAGTGTTACTTTATCAGCAGTATTGAAATGCTTCCAAGGTGAGTCCTGGAAGCCATAAGTTCTGTTGCTCTTACCACAGAACCCCTCTTTTCATAAATCAAGTCCCCAACAAAAAGTCTTAAGACACTTAATACTTTAATTTGTTTTTACACCAACTAGTTGTATACTAGTGTCATGTATGGCATGTGTAGCAATAGACAAATATCTTATGTGACTGTGAGAGAACTGTGTATCTGTCCTCAAAGTAACATGACTGCTTATTCAGAAAGCATCAACAACCATATCTCCTGGAACTGTAATCACAGGGAAAACTTTTCCACAAATGAAGTGTTCCTAAGGGAAATACAAGCCTAATAAGAAGCAGACCTAAGAAGTAGGTTTGTTAGTTACCATGAGCCAGCTCCATTGCTGGTAAAAGAAACCCAACTGCATTGTGTGGTTTAAATCAAGAAAGATAATATCATAAGTAGTGCAAAGAATCAATATGTAAAATAAGACAAAAATGTGCTCATCTCTACTGAATTTTTTTGAGGTGGGGGCACACCTGGTGACGCTCATGGATTACTCCTGGCTATGTGCTCAGATACAGCTCCTGGCTTTGGGGACCAGATGCGATGGTGGGGATCTAACTAAGGTCTGTTTTGGATCAACTGCATGGAAGGCAAATGCCCTACTGCTGTGCTATGTCTCTGGCCCCTCTACTGACATTTCTATAGAGTAATAAACTAGTGGTAAATTGGGAGATTTAAAAATGTAACATCTATAGATGTATAATTTGGTAAAATTTGTAAAAATTAGAGACACTAAAAATCATTGCTTCTCATTATTGAAAATGCAGAGAATGATAGTTATTATTACTATAATGGTGATTTTTAAAATGAATTTTTAATGATATTCTTATTTAAGCAGCACCATGATCACAAACATGTGTGTAGATGGGTTTCACTCAGAAAAAGTACCCCTTCACCAGTGCACTTCCCCACCACCAATGTCCGCCCTCCCCTCATTTTACACCTTCTGCCTTTGTTTTAGGTATTCTATTTCTCTCAATTTTCTTTTATAAAATCTTTATTTAAGCACCATTATTAAAATCATGATTGTAGTTGGATTTCAGTCATAAACAGAAACTCCCACCTTCACAAATGCAACATTTCCACAACCAATGCCCCCGTTCAACCTCCAACCACTCCTCTGCCTGTATTTGCGACAGGCATTCTACTTATCTCATTTATTAACATTGCCATGTTAGATTTTACTGTACTTATTTCCCTAATAGCATTCATTACTCTTTGTGGTGAGCTTTATATTATGATCTGGTTCTTCTAGCCCTTACTTTATTGTCTCTGAATTATTATAAAATGTCTTTACTTTCTTTAAAACCCATAGATGAGTGAGACTATTCTGTGTCTGTCTCTCTACCTCTGACTTATTTCATTCAGCATAATAGATTCCATGTACAACCATGTATAGGAAAAATTCATGACTTCATCTCTCCTGATGGCTGCATAATATTCCATTGTGTACATGTACCAGTTTCTTTAGTCATTCATCTGTTGAAGGAAATCTTGATTGTTTCCAGAATCTGGCTGTTGTAAATAGCACTGCAATTAATATAGGTGTGAGGAGGGGGTTTTGCATTGTATTTTTGTGTTCCTAGGAGTGGTATAGATGGATCATACAGGAGCTCAATTTCCAGTTTTTTGAAGAACCCCTATATTATTTTATTTTCCATAAAGGATGGACAAGATGGCACTCTCACCAGCAGTGAATAAGAATTCTTTTCTCTCCACATACCCCCAGCACAGCTTGTTCTCACTCTTTGTGATGTGCCTAAATCTCTGTGGAGTGAAATGGTACCTCATAATTGTTTTGATTTGCATCTCCCTGTTGATTAGTGATGTGGAGAATTTTTTTTACACATCTTTGGCTATTTGTATTTCTTCTTTGAGGAAGTGTCTGTTCATTTCTTCTTCCCATTTTTTAATGGAATTAGATTTGTTTTGCAAGTAAAGTTCTGTCAGTGACTTGTATATTTTGGAGATTAGCCCCTTATCTGATGGATAGTGTGTGAATAATTTCTCCCATTCTGTGGGTGGCTCTTGTATCCTAGTTTTATTTCCTTTGAGGTTCAGAAGTTTTTCAGCTTATAATAGTCCCATCTGTTTATCTCTGCTTTCACTTGTTTGGAGAGTGCTGTATCCTCCTTGAAGATCACTTTAGTCTCAATGTCATGGACTGTTTTACAGATATGTTGTTCTATATACTTATGATTTCATGCCTGATACCAAGTTCTTTACCATTTGGATGTTACCTTCATGCATGGAGTTAGCGGGGTGTCTGAGTTCACTGTTTTGCAAGTAGTTGACCAGTTGTGCAAACACCATTTATAGAAGACTTTTTTCTTGGTCCATTTTGGATTTCTTGCACCTATATCAATGATTAGTTGATTGCATGTGTGGGGAACATTATTTGAATACTCAAGTCTATTCCACTGATCTGAGTGTCTGTCTTTATTCCAATACCATTATGTTTTAATGACTATGACTTTGTAATATAATTTAAAATTGGGGAAAGTAATGCCTTCCATATTCCTTTCCCCAACAATAGCTTTAGCTATTCTAGAGTATTTATTGTTCCAAATGAATTTCAGAAGTGTTTGATCCACTTCTTAGAAATATGTCCTGGGTATCTTTAGAGGAATTACATGACATCTATATAATGCTTTGGAGAGCATTTCTATTTTAATGATGTTAATCCTGCCAATCCATGAGCAGGGAATGTGTTTCCATTGCTGTGTGTCCTCTCTTATTTCCTGAAGTTTTGTAGTTTGCTTTGTATAGGTCCTTCACATCTTTTTATTTTATTTTATTTTATTTTATTTTATTTTATTTTATTTTAACACCTTGATTACATACATAGTTGTGTTTGGGTTTCAGTCATGTATAGAACACCGCCCATCACCAGTGCAACGTTCCCATCACCATTGTCCCAAATCTCCCTCCTCCCCAACCACCCCCGCCTGTGCTCTGGACAGGCTCTCCATTTCCCTCATAGGTTCTCATTTTTAGGACAGTTCAAAATCAGTTATTTCTCTAACTAAGCTCACCACTTTGTGGTGAGCTTCCTGGGGTGAGCTGGAACTTCCAGCTCCTTTCTCTTTTGTGTCTGAAAATTATTATTGTTGCAGGAATGTCTTTCCTTCTCCTTAAAACCCATAGATGAGTGATACCATTCTGCGTTTTTCTCTCTCTCTGACTTATTTCACTGAGCATGATAGATTCCATGTACATCCATGTGTAGGAAAATTT
>PVKC010012705.1:0-23527 GCA_004027635.1 Crocidura indochinensis
CCCAGGGTGGGGGGCGGTAGGGGAGAGGATATGGGAACTAGGATTGGAACTGAGGTGGACTGAGGACTTTTTGGTGATGGGAGTTCCCCTGATTTTATGTTTATTTGTACCTAAAATAGGATTGCCAACGTTATGTAACCCAACATGTTTAAAAATAAAAATTTTATTAAAAAAAAAAAGAAAACTGGTTTCTTGGAGCTAGAGAGAGGATGGTTGTTCGAATCCCAGTATCCTTTATGGTCCCCTGAGCCTACCAGGAGCGATTTCGAGCATAGAGCCAGGAGTAACTCCTGAGCACTGCCAGGTGTGGCCCAAAAACAAACAAAAAAATCAACAACAAACAAATAAACAAAACCAATTAAAAAACACCCTGCTTCCTTATTTTTAGCACCCTAAAAATCCCTAGTCCCCAGACTCCTGGTGACATACTGTTCCCAGTTTTTATCTAGTTTCACTCTCTGAAAACATTTCCAAATACCAAGAACCTCCAAAACAAAAACAACCTTTTTTTTTTTTTTTTTTGCCTAGTGGATTTATTTAATTGCAAATTGATGAAAATTGTCCAACAGATGTTATGGATTTAAGATGGACTTCATGATCTCAGAGGGCATTTACGCTTGAGTTAATGCCCATCAACCTTGAAAGTAGTTTGGCATACAATAGGCACTAAGAGGGGACAGCTAAGTTTTACTTACCTCCTGGAGGCCTGACTCTGTCTTTTCACTTCTTCTATGATACCCCCTGGTGCCTGGCTGTATAAACAAAGCCCTGTGAATGAAGAAAAAAAAGGGGACACAGTTGCAAATATCTGAAGTCACAAATCATGGATATAATTAATGGGAAGAGCTTCTTGTTTTGAGGGAAAAAATATCATTAGGAACATAATCTTCCCTGGGTACTTTCAGATTTTCCCAGAAATCTACTCGAATTTAATCTGAACAATCCTTCCTTTTTCACATCCTACTCCCTTCATTTTTATTTTTTTAAGTCTGCACAACTTTTGATTCAGAGAATAGAAAAGCCATCTACCTGTAGGAAACAGAATCTCATTATAACTAGAAAAGAAATATCAGTGAGAAACAGAGACTGTTCAGGTTTCTGGTATTTGCTTGAAGGTTTTATTTTAGAAACTCTCCAAGCAAACTATATTTTGAGCCTATTTTTAAGCTTCTGTCCATGGATAAAATATGAATCTGATTATTTAAATTGATAAATGGTGTATATGTTTACACAAAAGATATGTGGGATAGAAAGTGTCGAGTCAAAATGCACTTCTTGATTTTGATAATTTATTATAGGTCATAAAACAGAAGCTTTTTTATACATGATATAGGAATTCATGTTTTCTGACCAGTGATCACAAAATGTATCATGTATAAAATACCCAGTACATTCTGTCTATTTTCTTGCACATTGTACTTGAAGTAAAACACTTAAAGGAATCTAGGCAATCCAAATGTTTGATTTTTTTCAAATGATTTTGCCAGGCTCTTTGGGTTTAAATTTTATCTCTCACTCCTAGTTGGAAACTGCATGCATTTTGAAATGTAGTCTATTTGAGCAATGCTTTTTTTCTTCCTTTAAGCTGGTAATAAGCATATGGGAGTAGAAATGAATTTGAGACAAGCTGTTGATTTCTAATGAATACTCAAAAATGTAAGGTATAATTTTTAACCATTTAGTAATAGTCTAAAATATATCAAAAGTTCAATAAATAAATATAAAGTTAGGGCTGAAGTAATAGTACAATGGATAGGGTGCTTGTCTTGCAAGAGGCTAAACTAGCTTCAATCCCCAGCTCCATATATGATGTCCCACACCCTGCAGGAGTAATCCCTGAGTACAGAGTGCAAGGTAAACCCTTAGTAATGCTGGGTGTGGCCCCCTAAGAAAACAGAAAGGAAAAAGAGAAATATAAAGTCATCCTGATAATGAATTGAGAAGTGATTTGGGGGATTGTTATATTTTACATAGTCAAAGTTATATATATTTAAAGAAGCAAATTATGAAAAATAATGATATTGGATTCTCACAATGGCATAAAAATCTTATGCATATTATTTTATTACTCTTTTTTTTTTTTTTTTGGTTTTTGGTCACACCCGTTTGATGCTCAGGGGTTAATCCTGGCTAAACGCTCAGAAATTGCCCCTGGCTTGGGGGAACCATATGGGACGCTGGGGGATCAAATCGTGGTCCTTCCTTGGCTAGCACTTGCAAGGCAGACACCTTACCTCTAGCACCATCTCACCGGCCCCTTATTTTATCACTCTTTTATAATATTTTGGCTTGCTAACTTCTATAGCTTTTACTCTAATATGGGAACCTGTTATCTGAAATAATATTTTTGTTGCTTTTTTATTCACAGGGTTTTTCAAGTTGGAGAAGAGTTTATATATTAAAAATGAGAAAACTGGGACCTGAATGAAGGTTCACCGGTAGGGCATTTGCCTTACATATACATGGCTGAACCAGGACTAATCGCTATTCCATCCTCAGGTGCCCCATATGGTCTCCAAGCCAGGAGTGATTTCTGAGTGCATAGTTACGAGGGTCACTGGGTGTGGCCCCAAAACAAAAAACAAAACAAACAAAAACAATATTTTAAATTCTTTCGTAAAATTATATATAGGAGAAATAAATATGACATGGGGAAAAGCAAATAAGAAAATCCATTCAATAATTCATATATAACATTATTAACATAAACTCTACATCTATATACATAAACATATGTAGATATAAGCACAAAGATGTATGGGTAAAAAAGATATGAAAAATTTTTATGAAATGGAATTGATAGGTTGAAAGCATTAAAAGATCAGTTTACAGGGGCCAGAGTGATAGCACAGTGTTAGGATATTTGCCTTGCAAGCAGGTAATCCAGGATGGACCATTGTTTGATCCCTGGCATCCCATATGGTTCCCCAAGACAGGGGGGATTTCTGAGTGCATAACCAGGAGTAACCCCTGAGTGTCACTGGGTGTGGCCCCCTCCAAAAAAGAAGTAAAATGTAAGTTTATGAAAGAACAGTGATTCAAATCTCTGCATCCCATATGGCCCCCTAAGCCTGCAAGGAGCGTTTTCTGAGCATAGAGCCAGGAGTAGCCTCTGAGTGCTGCCAGGTGTGACCCAAAAATAAAAAAAATAAAAAAATAAAAAAAAGAAATTGAGTCTTCTAAAAGGAATTAGTATTCTTAGATAGATATATTTTTAGTTTAGCCACTTATTGCATGTTCAATGACAAATAATAAAATTTATATCAACACATTTCTTTAAATTTTCCACAGTTTTTAAAAAGTGGAAATTTTTCTAATTGCATTCAGCTTTGCAACATTTTTTAATAAACATGTAAACTAATTTATTTAGTTATCAGTTTGTACTTACCATATTACCATTAACTTTAATTAGTAGTATTCTTTTTTTTAATTGTTTTTTGGGTCACACTCAGTGATGCTCAGGGGTTACTCCTGGCTATACTCTCAGAAATCACTCCTGGCTTGGGGACTATGGACGCTGGGGATTCGAACAGCAGTTCGTCCAAGGTTAGCGCATGCAAGGCAGATGCCCTACCTCTTGCACCACCACTCCAGCCCCAATTAGTAGTATTCTTAACTTTTAATTTTTATTTGTTTTGTGGGCCCCAACTGACATTGCTCAGGACTTATTCCTAGCTCTCTTTCAGGGATTATTTCTGGCAGGCTTGAAGGACCACATGGCATGCCAGGGATAAAACCTGGGTTAGTTGTATGTATGACAAATGCCTATCTATTGTACTAACTCCCTAGCTCTTGAACTTTAATTGTGATTAAACTCTTAAGTGCAAAAATATCATCAAATATTTGCATTGTCTTCATAAAAGCTAGAATGAGTAGTTTTCTCTAATTATTGCATGCTAATCAAAGTTATTTTTCATATAAAGTTCAAATTATATAATTATAACTATATATTATAATTACTTAGCTATTCTTTGTTGTTTACTTCTATAGATAGTGCTGTGCTTCTAGATATCCTTTTCCATGTTTTTTGTTTTTTTCGTTATTGGGCCACATCCAGTGATGGCTATGCACTCAGAAATTGTTCCTGGCTTGGGGACCACATGGGATGCCAGGGATCAAACTGCTGTTCATCCTAGGCTAGCGCCAGCAAAGCAGATTCCTTACAGCTTTGTGCCACTGCTTTGGCCCCATAAATATTATTTTCTTTTAATTTAAAAAAATGTAGTTTGTTTTTTGAATCACAGTGGTGGTATTCAGGGCTTATTCCTGGCTCCATGTTCAGGGATCACTACTGACAGTGCTTGGGGTACCATATAAAGTACTGAGGGGGTCGGAGAGATAGCATGGAGGTAGGGCTTTTGTCTTGCATACAGAATGGTGCTTCAAATCCTGGCATCCCATATGGTCCCTCTCGAGCCTGCCAGGAGTGGTTTCTGAGCGTAGAGCTGGAGTAACAACTAAGAGCTGCCAGGTGTGACCCAAAACCAAAAATAAAATAAAATAAAATAAAATAAAATACTGAGGACTGAATCAGTGTCTTCAGTGTGTAAAGCAAGCATCATGTTCCTTAGCTCCTAAATATTATTTTCTTGGAGAAATTCAATTCTTCTAATTTAAGTATTTCATCCTTTACTACTTTCCTGATCACAAGTTAAAAAGTTATTCTATGACATTTAGTACCTTTCTTAGAGTATTTCTTTCTCTTGCTGTCAGTTTATTATACTACATAATACACTTTTAATGTTTACATTTTATTTTATCACTAATTTTACTTATTTTATTTTTCAGAAACTCTAATCTTTTTGTCCTAACATGTTCTTTTTCATTTAAAGAACTATGCTTTAAAACATGTTAATTTATCATCCACTATTAACTAATATTTGGTTTTTTTTCTATACTATCAGTGGCCTTTAAAGATTACTTATAATAGACTAACAGTTGTTTTGAGATATAGCCATAGCATAGAAGCAAATATGTCTTATGGAACTCTTTAGTTATGCCAAGTATTCATCTATATAGGATACCTAAGTGATAAATTGTTTGACTGGTTTTGTTAGAAGACTATTATATACCCCAAATGACAAGTAGGATATTAAGCTTAGGCTTCCAAAATATAGTAATTCTTTTCCCCAAGGACATATATGAAAGACAAATAAACTTGTTTAAAATAGGCAAAGATGGGGGCCGGGCGGTGGCGCTGGAGATAAGGTGCCTGCGCTAACCTAGGACGAACCGCAGTTTGATCCCCTGGTTCCCCATATGGTCCCCCGTGCCTGCCAGGAGCGACTTCTGAGCGAATAGCCAGTTGTAACCCCTGAGCGTCATCGGGTGTGACCCAAAAACCAAAATAATAAAAAATAAAAAAATAAAATAGGCAAAGAATCTATGATAAAAAATGATCAATAAGAAGTTATTATTTTGTTGTTTGTTTATTTGGTGTTAAGGACTTACTCCTCAGCTCTGCACTCAGGAATCACTCCTGGAGGTGCTCAGGGGCGATAGAGATTGCTGGGGATTGAACCTGGGTCTACCACATGCAAAGCAAGTGCCTTTCCCTAGTAGTATCTCTTTGGTCCCTAAGAACTACTGGTGAGGATCTCAGGAAGTGAAAATTCTTATTTATTGATGATGAGATTGTAAATGAGTGCAGCTGCATTTGGAAATCATTTGATAATTTCTCAAAAAAGGGAATATAGCTTATCACATTACCCAACAAAGTTGCTAGAAGATATATGTTAATGTAGAAAGTTGTACATGGATGTTTATAGTTTCAATATTCAAGAAGACAAAAAATTGAAACAAAACTAGTATATCAGTGAATGACATGGCAGATCAAGTGATATATATCTATTCTATGGAATGCTATTTTGCAATAAAGAGGTTTCAAAAATTGATATGAGACAGTACAGATGATTCTTTTTTTTTAATTTTTATTTTGACCAAAGTGAATTACAAATCTTTCACAGTAATTTTTTTAGGTACATAGTGACTTTGAATCAGGGGCCTTCTCACCATCAATGTTGTCCTCCCTCCACCCCTTTTCCCAGCATGCATCCCATATCCCCCTGGTTTACTAGTATAAGTGGTCCCCTCTGTGTCTAGCATATTGTAGATTGGGTGTCGATTCTGTTGTCGTTGGCTTTGGATTTGGTGTTTAAGTCTGATCATTTTTTTTTAATTTCTACTTAATGTTTATATGACTGTCTGGTGTTGGTACCCGCTATTATTTACCCCTCAGTTTGTGAGGTGAAACAAGATGGTTCAAATTATGTGGTTCTGTTTGAAAGAAAGAAAAAAAAATAAAATGGAGCAAAAATCAAACAAGCATGATTCTTGAAAGAAGCTATACAAACAGAACTAGCTACAAAAATGGCTGCTGGGATTCCATCGATATGTTTTATTAAGAATGAAAGAATCTAGAAAAACTTAAGTATTTTACTAATTGGGTTCAGCAAATGGGTTGCATGTTAAGCCAGCACTAAACCGTGAATGGCTATTGTGTGTCTTTTGAGTATATAGTGTAATAAACTCTTAAATTGGATGATGGTTTGCACTCTGTTTAATAAGCTTAAAAGATCACTTACTAAAATAAGTACATTACGTGCCATTGAATCAAATAGCTGAATTATTTTACAATAAAATTACTAAAAGAAAAAACCCAAATGGAGTGCAGTCATGTTCCCAGGTTTGCTTTGGCATTTATCAGGCTAAGTAATTTCCTAGCCACATCCTGTTTTTCCAAGGTTGTGACTTGAACTTTCTCTTCCTTGTACTATTTTTATGTCCTTGATGATGTTCCACACACTTCCTATCAACCCTGTTGATTCATGTCTGGGTAGTGGTGAAAAGCAGAGCCAAGCGGATAAGAGAGTTTTATACTTTTCAGTTTTTTGACAGCAATATAACCATATTCCCTTGTGCTTTTGTTTTATAGACAGTACATAACTATCATCTTCCCTTTCAAAGGCCTCTAGATTTCCAAAACCCTCTTTATGAAGTAAAATTTTATGCCCAAACAAGATTTTAATGGTCATTGAGATTAGAGATGTGGGAAACATCTCATAAATCAGAAGAATTATAACTTTCGTTAGCAGCAATAGAATCCATGGGGAAAATAAAAAAAATGTTATTTGAATCAAAGTACATGTTCCAAACTTATCAGATTTTGGAGAAATTTACTAGTCTTGATAGTTTTTTTAAAATCCTTTACTGAGGGAGTAGTTTTTGCCCTTCTGTCCAGAAAAACATTCTGCAAGACTTGTTTAAACCCAAACATTTTATGTTCGTGAAATCAGTTATTATCTTTTGGACAACTGCTCAAATTCTGAGAAAAATCACAGTTTTATCTCTTGGGAGACATTACTTCAGTTATAAAACAAATGTGGTAGTGTGTAATGTGACAAATTGCTAAGACTGTCAATGTACTTTAACACTGCTTGGGACATTTTTTTCCCAGTGAAGTCTATACCTGAAAACAAATCAAGATGAAAATCTCACTAAATGAGAATGTAAAGAACATCTCCAAAAAGTGCTCAAATTTTTGTTAGTGTTTCTGACATTTAACAATATATGTTTTTAGACTGGTTACTTAGGAAAAATTGCATCTAGTTTCTAAAGAAATTTCCTTAACTACCCTTTTTGATTTTCCATATACAATCCAATTCACAAATAACTTACTTCTTTTATTTCCCTGAGTTATTAGAATATTTTTATAAGATTTTGTATATATGTGTATATAAAGAAATACAGGAACAAATAATAGTAAATAGTTATATGCAGTCACATAGTATGCAAAATTATGAATAACAATTAATTTATTTAAAATTTCATGCTTTATACCAAATTATATTTAACATATTGAAACTTGTATCAATAGAAAGAGAAGTACAAAGTTGACGTCATTTTATCTCTCTGCTTTCACTCAGTTCTTGTTTCCAAAGTGAAAGTTAAGTTAGCTTTTGTTTGTATATACTTCAAAAAATAGCCTATCGGGGCCCGGGAGATAGCATGGAGGTAAGGCGGTTGCCTTTCATGCAAAAGGTCATCGGTTCGAGTCCTGGTGCCTCATATGGTCCCCCGTGCCTGCCAGGAGCAATTTCTGAGCATGGAGCCAGGAGTAACCCCTGAGCACTGCCGGGTGTGACCCAAAAACCACACACAAAAAAAAGCCTATCAATTTGGAAGAAAAATAGACATCTAAAAATATAAATATGTGTATATTTTTCTCTTTATATAAATTATAGTGACTATATAGGCTATTCAATACATTTTCTTTTTTCATAATTTGCCTTTATATTATTATAGCTTTCTCATATTTCTTTTACATTTGCAACTGAACTATTGCATATGCATGCCTTACCTATTCTAATAATTTGAGGGGCATGCCCAGTGATATTTAGGAATTACTCCTGTTCTTCACTCAGAAATCTCTTCTCATTGCTTGGGGGACCATTATGGGTACAGAGGATCAAAATGAGGTCAGTTATGTGTGAGGCAATTGCCTTACTTGCTGTACAATTGTTTCAGTTCCAATACCATGACTTATTCATACATTACATTTTGCTAACTATTCACACCCCCAAATTTATCTGAGTGGTTTCATTTGAATAGCTTGCTTTTATTGTTGAAAAGTATTCTATGGAATATATGCATGATAGTTACACCATGTACCTATTGGATGACATCTGCGCTGTTTCCATTTTGAGCTTTTATAAATGAATTGCTATGTGTAGGATTTGTTTGCAGCATTTGTGTCAACATACATTTTCATTTTTCTAATATACTCAACTCAAGGATAAAAGATGAATTAGTAGGTTGCACAATGTTTGCTTAATCAGATTTTAAAAATAATTTTTAATTTTATTTTTTAAATTTTTTGAAATATTTTTAAATACCACAAGTACAAACATGTTTGTGGTTTGGCTTTAGTTATTAAAAAAAAAACACCCAGTTTTACTTACACAACAAGGTTGACAAAAGTCTTTGCCATAATACTCAGGCATACAATGTTTTCACCTTTAATCCCACCTCAAGTGATCTAATATTTACACAAGTGACCCCAAATTTCTTGATACCCCTAAACCTGATCCCTGACAGATTCATTTTTAAATTTCCTATTATTTGGTTCTTTGCTTTTAATAGTGTTGGGTCTGGTTTGGCAACACTGAGCTCAAGGGCCCTGTTCCTTGCTCCTATGCTATTTCCAGACTTCATCTTCTGGCTTCCTACCTTCATTTCTCTCTTTTGACTTTCATTTTTTCTAATCTAGAGTCAATATTTTGCAGTCTGCAAATGTTTTTTTTTTTATTTCCTGGACATGCTATCTCTATTCCACAAATTAGTGGCATACTTTGTTTTTAAAGAAACAAACATTTTCTGACTGTTTTATTATTTACATTCCCATTAACAACAAATAGTTATCCAATTTTTTCTAATTCTTTTTGTTTGTTTGGTTTGGTTTCTCTTGGAGCTACTACAGCAGTGTTCAAGGGTTTCTCCTGACTCTTCGTTCAAGAATCGCATGAGGGCCATATAGGATGCTGGGGATAGAACCTAGGTCAGTTGTGTGCAAAGCAAAAGTCCAGTTTTTCAAATTCTTGTATCACCAGTCACTTTTAAACATTATTGACCACTTTTTGACATGTGATGATTCTTCAAAGAGTAAAAAAGTAGAAGTGAAATCAAGAAACCTTATAATAATTTTAAAAGGTAGGTAAGGACTTTGTCTAGATTTTGTTCTGTTATTCAATATTTTCTTTTCCATTATAACATTACCACAGAGATTTATCTTTGAGACATTAAGATGGTTATAAAAGTGATTTATTGTTGTTTTCCAATTTGACAAAATTTATAGTTCTGTGATTATACCGGAAGGATCTTTTGATAAATAGCACCTCATGAGAAGTTCACAAAACATTGTACTGAAATTAAGTTTTAGTCTTCTGATTTTAGATTCTTTACAATTGCTCTATGTTCAAATGTTAATTCCTCTAGGATATTGTCAAGAGACAGATGGGAAGATTATCTACATATCAGATATAATTGTTTGGGAGCTACAAATTAAGTCATGAACCATTTATTTTTTTAAATGCATAGCTTAACTCTAGATGAATTCCCTTTAAAATTAAAAAGTCAAGAACCGTAGAGAGATAGTAAAATGGGTATAATGCTTGTCTTGCACATAGTCGACCTGAATTAGATCCCTGACAGCCCATATTGTCTTTCCAGTACCGGAAGGAGTTAATTCCTGAGTTCAGAGTCAGTAGTAACTCCTGAGCACAGCACGTGTACCCTCC
Source organism: Crocidura indochinensis (assembly GCA_004027635.1). Classification (NCBI taxonomy): domain Eukaryota; kingdom Metazoa; phylum Chordata; class Mammalia; order Eulipotyphla; family Soricidae; genus Crocidura; species Crocidura indochinensis. The sequence goes on from PVKC010012705.1 coordinate 10,296, forward strand.
ACAATATTAAAAAACAATTTCTTTCAGACTTACTGCCTGGATGTGTGTGTGTGTGTGTGTGTTTGTTGGGTATAGGATACACTCAGTGATATCTTGGGCCTACTTCTGGATTTCTGTGCTCAGGTGTCACTTCTGGCTGTGCTCTGGACCAACTGTGATGTGAGTGATAAATTAGAGTTAGTTATATGTAAAATCATATAGTATTTCCCAGATCCCAGAAATGATAATTTAAAAAAATACCATGTTAGGTAGGCATTAGTTCACCATAAATTAGTTAAGCATTGAAAATAATTTCAATAATAAATTTTAATATTTTTTATACATTATTGTGTGTGTCCCTGGAAAGTTTTACAGTGGGCTAAAAAGATAGTTTGATGGGTTATAGTACATGCATTGTAGGTAGAATAACTGGGTTTTGTGGGTTGTTTCTTTGCTATAAACAATTATAAATTTTATTTATAAAATTAAGAAATAAGCTATATTTGATGAGTTAACGATTGTTTGACACACTTGGACATAATAAGTGAATGATTACCTTTCTTAAAAATTATATCTTTATTTAATCATGGTTACAAACATGCTTGTAGTTGAATTCCAGTCAAAAATTACAGCCTCCTTCACCAGTGTAATCTTCCTCCTACCAATGCCCATAATCTCCCTCCTTCCCCACCCCCTGCCTAAATTTGAGACAGGCATTCTATTTCTCTCACTCACTACCCTTGTCATGATAGTTGTTAGTATACTTATGTCTTTAACTAACCTCATGACTCTTTGTATTGAGCTTCATATTGTGAGTTTGTCCTTCCAGCCTTCATCTCTATTGTCTCTGGGCATTATTAAGTAATATTTTTATTTTTCTTAAAATCCATAGATGAGTGAGACTATTCTGTGTCTATCTCCCTCTGACTTATTTCACTTAGCATAATAGTTTCATTGTCCATCCATGTATAGGAAAATTTCATGACTTCATCACAGATGCCACATGTTCTCCTGAGTACTACTGGCATGACCTCTAAGCAGAATTGGGAGTAATCCTTGGCAAAACAAACACTTAAAAGTTTGACAGAGAAAATGATGGTGCTTACAGAACGTTATCACTTTGTATTATAAAGAAAAGTATTTCCTTGTGCATTTCTTGAACATTTGAATAGGTAGATGTCTATCTCTTTCCCTCTGACTTATTTCACTCAGAAATAGAGTCCATGTATATCCAAGTATAGGAAAATTTCATGACTTCATCTCTCCTGATGGCTGCATAATATTCCATTGTGTATATGAATCATGTTTCTTTAGCTATTCATCTTTTGAAGGGCATCTTGGTTGTTTCCAGAGTCTTTCTATTGTAAATAGTGCTGCATGAATATAAGTGTTATGAAGGGATTTTTGAATTGTATTTTTGTGTTCCTAGGATATATTCCTAGGAATGGGATAGCTGGATCATACAGGAACTCAATTTCCAGTTTTATGAGGAAGCTTCATATTGTTTTTCCTAAAGGGTGGACTAGATGGCATTCCCACCAGCAGTGAATAAGAGTTATTTTTTCTCCACATCCCTGCCAGCACTGATTGCTCTTACTCTTTGTGATGTGTGCCAATCTCTTGAAGTGATATGGTACCTCATTGTTGTTTTGATTTGCATCTCCCTGATGATTAGTGATGTGGAGCATTTTTCATCTGCCTTTGTGTCATTTATATTTCTTCTTTGAGAACTTGTCTGTTCATTTATTCTCCCCAAATTTTGATGGTGCTAGATGATTTTTTTTGTTAATTTCAGTCAATACCATTGCATATTTTCAATATTAGCCCCTTATCTGATGGGTATTGTGTGAATATTTTCTCCCATCCAAAAGATGGCTTTTGGATTCAAGGCACTATTTCCTTTGAAGTGAAGAAGCTTCTCAGCTTAATATAGTCCCATCTGTTTATCTGTTTCCACTTTTGTGCCGAGTGTTTTCTCCTTGAAGATGCTTTTAATCTCTTATCATGGTGTATTTTACCTATATATTGTTCTATATGCCTGATGGTTCAGGTCTGATATCAAGGCCTTTAATCCATTTACATTTGACTTTTGTGCATAGTGTTGGATGGAGGTCTGAGTTCACATTTTTGCAAGTGGCTGACCAATTGTACCAACATCACGTATTGAAGAGACTTTCCTTGCTCCATTTTGCATTTTTTGCTCATTTATCAAAAATTAATTGATTGCATATCTGGGCACACTCTCTGAATAATCAATTCTATTCCACTGACCTGAGAGACTGTATTTATTCCAGTACCATGCTGTTTTAATGACTATAGCTTTGTAATACAATTTAAAGTTGGGGAAAGTGATGCCTCCCATAATTCCTTTTCCCAAGGGTCACTCTAGCTCATTGTAGGTGTTTATTGTTCCAAACGCATTTCAGGAGTTTTGATCCACTTCTTTGAAGAATGTCATCTTTATCTTTAAAGGGAATGCATTAAATCTGTACAACACTTTGGGGAGTATTACCATTTTAAAAATGTTAATACTACCAATTCATGAGTAAGATATGTGTCTCTATTTTTGTGTGTTCTGTTTTATTTCTTGAAGCAGAGTTTTGTAGTTTTCTTTGTATAGGTTCCTAGGATATATCCCTAGGAATGGTATAGATGGATCATATGGGAACTCAATAACCAGTTTTATGAGGAAGCTTCATATTGTAACTTTTTAGTTAAGTTGACTTCAAGATATTTGAGATTTTGTCACAACAATGTGAATGGGATTGTTATTTCATTGTCCATTTTTCTCTATCATCATTGGTGTACAAGAAGGCCATTGATTTTTGCATGCTAATTTTGTAGCTTTCCTCTTTGCTATATGAATCTATCGTTTTTAGAGGCTTTTTGGTAGAGTCTTCAGGGATTTCTAAATATAGTATCATGTCATCTGCTAACAGTGAGAGCTCGATTTCTTCTTTTTCCTATCTGGATGCCCTTGATATTTTTTCTTGCCTAATACCTATGGCAAGAACTTCCAGTACTGTGTTGAATAGAAGTGGCGAGAAAGGGTAGCCTTGTCTTGTACCAGATTTTAGTGGAAAGGCTTTTAGTTTATCTCCTTTGATAATATTTGTCATTGGCTTGTGGTATATGGCCTTGACTATATTGAGAAAAGTTTCTTCCTTTCCCATCTTGATGAGAGTTTTTTTTATCAAGAATGAATGCTGGATCTTATCAAATGCTTTCTCTGTATCTATTGATATTATCATATAGTTTTTATTTTTCTTTTTGTTGATATGGTGTATAATGTCGATTGATTTATATTTGTTAACCCATACTGCATTGCTGAAATGAAACCTACTTGGTCATTGTGTATGACCTTCTTGATGAAGCATTGATATTATTTGTTAGAATTTTGTTGAGGATCTTTGCTTCTGTGTTCTTCAGGGATATCAGCCTATAGTTTTCCCTTCCTTCCTTTCTTCCTTCCTTCCTTCCTTCCTTCCTTCCTTCCTTCCTTCCTTCCTTCCTTCCTTCCTTCCTTTCATTCCTTTTCTTTCTTGCAGCATCTCTGTCTGGTTTCGGTATCAAGCTGATGTTAGTTTGATTTTTCAATTTCATAAAAGAGTCTGACAATTATTGGTAGTTCTTGTTCTTGAAAGGTTTGAAAGAATTCATTAGTGAATTCATCTGGACCTGGGCTTTTGTTTTTGGGAAGACTTTGGATTGCCATTTTAATGTCCTCAGTAGTGACTTTGAAATCTGGCTTTTGTATAATTTCCACAAGCCAGAAATTGTTATTCTTCATTGGATTCACAAGCTGCTCCCACTTAAAATAACTTGGAAGACTGATAGGTTTGTAAGGAAGATGCTTGTCTTACATGTAGCTAACCCAAGTCCCTGAACTATATGTGATATGCTGAGCAACACCAGGAGAGATCTTTGAGCATAAAGCCATGAGTAAACTCTGAGCATCCTATGGTGTAGATCCCCTCCAAAAACAAACACAAAATTATGTCAATGATATAACTCCTAGAGATGGAATAAATGCCTATTATGTGGAGATTTGTGTTAGACTATCAATTTACTACCTAATGTGACCCATATATATTTATATTAGGTTTACTTAGAAACACTAAACAATTTTTGCATAATTCAGATAACCCTTATATTTTAAAGACATATTGGAGTCTATAATGTATTTGCTTTCTAGTTGATTTTTTGAAACATCCAAAGGCTCTTTATTAATATTTTAATTTTATTTTGGTATATATTTTATATTCAATTATTACTTAAAGAAAAAGGCAAAAGTAATACTAAATGATGGGTATGTGCAAGATGTGGTTTATATGACTTAATTTAGTGACCAACTCTGAAAATTATTTCTGTTTTATAGCTGAAGTAGTGATGAAGCAGGTCATATCACCATCATTAAGATCACACATCTCTAGAATGTGGACTTTGTTTTTAAAATAGTTTTTTTAGGCTCCATATTTATAGGACCATACATTTTTCTAGCTATTAAATTATGCTACTTACATTTAATATAGTATCGTCTACCTGTTTCGGTAATTCACTAAGATTCACTCTTGTTTATTGTTTGATGGTGCAGTGCTACTATTTTCTCAAAGATGTAAGTAAGAAAATTGAATTTATTTTCATTTCATAGTTTTACCTGAGTATTTTTGCTTTAATTTTTCTAACAAAGAGTAGATTTGAAAATTGGCAAATAGTTTATTTGATAATAGTTAAATATTTTTAAACACGGTCCTGCTGTCAGGGAGGGAGTACAGAAGTTAAGACCACATAATGTCTCCTGAGCCAAAAGTGACTCTGAGCATTGCCTGGTATGGCCAACAAAACAAAACAAATCAAAACAAAACAGAACCCCAAACAACCAAACAAACAAACCAAAACAACAAAAATCTTATAGTTATTTTGAATATTTCCTTCTACTATCTACATTTAAAATATAAAACCAAATTAGGGGAAAAATGAGATAGCTGTTGCATAGTAGTTCTTCCTGATATTAGCTCTTCCTGACTGAGTTTTGTCTTTAGTGACTTTGTTCACATTAAATCATATGATGCAAAATGACATTATAATTGAAATTATTCCTTTATATCACAAAATTAAAGAAATAGACACAACACAACACCAGTGGGTGATTTTGAATTGTTTATAATACTTGCCCATGTTGTAGCTAATTGCCAGTTGAAGTCGAATAATGAAAAGTTTTTTGCTTGTATTCACAAGGTAGACAGTTTGCTTGTTTGTTCTCTCTTTGAAATGGTTCAATAGAGAGACATTAGTATAGTTCTTTTTTTGCAGCCAACTTACTTTACATTGTTGAAAATTTGTAAGGACCATATTTTGTAGATTTTCAACTTTCTCTTATCTCCAATTTTGGCCCTTTCATCTAATGTTCTTAGAAACATAATGTTCTTTATTTTCCTTTAAAAATTAAAATATAAGATGAAACTATTCTCTTTATGTATCTATTTGTATTTTATTTAGTTTGTAACAGTCTTTTTGGTATCTGCTTACTTTCTCATTCCTCATCTGAGAATCATGTCTGGGCATCGGTATTTCTTCATCAACTCAAATAATTAGTCTCTGAAGTGTAGCAAATTCTATGTTAATACTCATTCTGTGACTTGCACATATTTACTGCCTGGAGTAAAATTTCAAAATGAGAAACTTTAAAGTAATGTACCTCACCAGTTGTGTACTTTATATGTAGAAATTGTTTCCCTTATAGACAAGATAAGAAATCAGTTTACTCCACAGACCAACAGTCTATTTATATTTTTTCAAAGCATAAAATATGCTACCAGAGTCATTGAGAATTAAAATATGGACAATGATCAGCTACAATAGAAAATGTCTTGACATTTGTGGTTCTCTGAGGTAGTCCGAAGTATCCACCCAGTCTGTCACATTTTCCATTTGCCTGGAACAATTTGAGATTTAAGGATAGATATTAGACATTTTTTCCAAATTTATAATGAAATCTGACTTTCAATTAACAAAATCATTTTTTGCAGCTAAGCTAACCTTTCATGAGTAAAGAAACTCCTTGGTACCCAAAAGTTTTACAAGTGAAGAAGTCATTGCTTTATCCTGCCTACTCAGTTTATTCACAATGTCAGTATCTTGGGTTTTTCATTATAGTTTGTATTTAAGTTTAAAAATAAAATTAGTGGTCTGTGTAGTGATGCAGGTGGTAATCATTTGCTTGCATGTACTAACCTAGGACGGACTGTGATATGATTCCCTGGAGTCCCATTTGGTCCTCTAAGCCAGGGGCAATTTCTGAGTGCATAGCCAGAAGTAACACCTGAGTGTCACTGGGTATGTACCATAACCAAAATAAATAAATAAAAATTTGGCTTTATAAGCTTTGTGGAACAAAGATAATTTATTTTTTCTTCACTGCTTTATAGAAGATGCCAAGATGATAAATTTTTGAATGAATAATAAATGGTCCTCTAAACAAGTTGTGATGTCTCTTTCCGCATGAATTGATTAAAGAATTGCTATATTACTAATCTGGGAGTTAGATAGTCAAAGCTTATTTGGCAGGTAGGTTGTCCAAGCAACCCTGAAGATGGAGGAATGATAAACATTTTGTTTCTCATTGTTCCTGGGAAATAAACTGCATCAAAAAGGTAAATGCATTTTGTTCTATAGGATTTGATTCTTAAATGTTCATGCTTCATTCTGTATAACCATATTTTTCTGTTTACTTGATTACTTAGAGACTTAAAGGCATTACCACATTGAACTAGGAACCATGAGCTCTTTTGTAATTGAGATATAATTTTTGTATTTTACTAAGAACCCTAAAAAGATTGGTAGGTCTGAGCAGTACCTAAGTTGGATTGTAAAGCCTTTAATAATTACTTTAGTCACTAACTTAGCAAATTCTTTTCATTTCATTATTTATTTAAACCTAGGAAAAAAAAACAGTCAAATTCTGGTGTGAAGTGGAAAGTGGTCTCTATGCATATTGGTTATTTGAGAATTCACTTCCTTTTGAAGCTACTATTCTTTAGAGGGGATACATTTTAAATAATCAAAATATATGTTAGAGAAAAAAAGTCCCAAGAGAATGTAAGAGAGTCGATAACCCAAGACCCCTTATTTCATCATCATTTTATTTTTTCAATTTCAATTTTATATTTCTCTTTATTTTACTTGATTATTTACATTTTTTATTTTGTCACTGCAGTTTACAGTGCTGTTAGTGGTAGTGTTCCCATAGATCTAGTGTTCTAACACCACTAACATTAGTGTAAAAATTGTATAATAGTATAAGACATCCTTCCTCCACTGTTTACCTCAAATTCATTCTTCACCCTACTTGGTAAATACAGTTATTTTAAGCATTGGTATGTAAGAGGAGTTCATTGTCTTGATTATTTATGAAACATATGAATAGAGTGATATTTTTACTGTATAAACATCCCCTTACACATGCAAAAGTTTGAACAGGTCTTGTTATACAGTTCATCCAGAGAATTATTAAATATATTTAAAAGTTGATGGAGATGCATGACTGGAGATCTCATTTATTAATAAGTTTTCCATGTTTTATTTTTTGCTTAACCAATTTTAGAAATATAGAACATTCTGGAAGATATGAGAAAGCTCTAAGGTGAATGAATAAGAATCATGAACCTCAGGGTTATATGTGTCTTTTGACTTGTTTTTCTTCATATTTTTCCTTTCTCTGGTTAATAGGATTCATAATGAGTTAGGTGCTATGTTTAAACATGAGACTATAGTTGTCCGTTCACTGTGTGTTTGCGAAATTTAAATGACGGTCCAAGTACACTGCTTGGATATTATACAAATTACTTTCTTTTCCTGTTTCTTGCTTGGCTACTGCTGGTGTTGATGGGAATTGAGACTGTTTAGTCAGAGTGGTTTGTTCCTGGCAGCGTGTTGTGAGTCCAGACTCTGATATTTTGGAAAGATGTTTCATGGGTTGTAGTAATAAATCAGAACACTTGCTGTTGAGCTTCATTCTCCATCACTGTGAAATAAATATGAACATGTGACAAAGCATCTTTCTTCAGAATGGCAAACAATGGAAACAATCACATTTTGTTAACAAAGATACACTGTGAGTAAAGGACGTTTCTTAACACATTTTAATATCTCAATGCAATACTTAATCAGAAAAAAAAGTTAGTTCACAGGTAAGCTCAACCTTGTACTGCAAATCACCTTTTGATAAACTTCAAAATATGAGGAAATGTTGCTTCAGCAGGCAGTTCTACACAGCTCCCAGCAACCATTTTAGTCAAATTACATTAAATTGCTGACATCAAGATATCTGATTACTTCATGGAGAGAGATTTGAGGACTGGCTGGTTAGTGATCCTGCTGAAAAAATCACCAGGCTCTTGAGTTATTTTTATTATTTCAATAAACTTACCACAAATCTATGCTTCTAAGAAGTAATGCTGTGAAGACTGATTGAAACGTGTGCTTGCTTTGTGGTACAATTTTTTTTGTTTGTTTGTTTTTGGGTCACACCCGGCAGCGCTCAGGGGTTATTCCTGGCTCCATGCTCAGAAATTGCTCCTGGCAGGCACGGGGGACCATATGGGGCACCGGGATTCGAACCGATGACCTTTTGCATGAAAGGCAAACGCCTTACCTCCATGCTATCTCCCGGGCCCCTGTGGTACAATTTTGTTGGAACTTGTGGATCATAATGGTTTCCAGAGTACCAGGTTAATAAATGTATAATAAAAGGACCTCAGATCAACAGGTTTCCACCATGAGTTCTTATGGAGGTGCTTACATTATTCCCATTTTATTATCATTACTCTTAGAAGGACTTGTTATCCCCACTTTACATTTAGGAATTCAACAGTTACACCACAGTGAGACTCAACAGTTATAAAGCCTGAGTCACTCCGAGTTCTAGATGAAGGCTGTGGGGGTAAGTGTGTGTGTGTGTGTGTGTGTGTGTGTGTGTGTGTGTGTGTGTGTGTGTGTGTGTGAGTTTGCAGTTTTGCACAAGAAATCAGAGTCAAAAGTGCTTTTGTCAGTCAGGGTTGTTTGAGCAGCTCCTTGGATCTTACTGATTCAGCCATGCTTTCTTTCCTCTGCTTCCATACCACTTTTATTAGCCGGAGTTTAACATAAATCACCTGAGGGTCAGGGTTGATGTAATTAAGGGTACTTGTGCTAATTAACTCAGAAAAAAATGAAAAAGAAATGTAAAGGGATTTTATGTATATGATAACAGAAGGCCATCTAGGAGCTGGGTTTGAAAATATTTGACTTTGATTTTTCCACTCCCCTCAATGTTTTAATCTTTAGAGGTCCGTCTTCCTAATAGGGGATTCAGTTCTGTGAAGTAGAGGATGGATGCCCTTTCCAAATGATGTTGGATAAAGGTGTGGGTTAGCTCCGTAATGAAGAAAATTCTTTTTATTTTTTTGTATTTTTTTTTTGTTTTGACCAAAGTGGATTATAAATCTTTCACAGTAATTTTTTTAGGTACATAGTGACATTGAATCAGGGGCATTCCCACCACCAAGGTTGTCCTCCCTCCACCCCAGTTTAAGATAAGAAAGGGGGAAAGGGAGAAACATTACAACAGCACTAAAAAAAAAAAAATCAAACAAAAACCTGAAAAGAACCACAGCAATAAAGATACCAACCACACAATAACCAAGGTCTTGAAATAACAAACAAAACAAAACAAAAAACAAAGCACACAAAAAAAGAAAACCCATGGGGGGGAAATCGCCCCTGGCAGGCACGGAGACCATATGGGATTCCAGGATTCGAACCACCGTCCTTCTGCATTCAAGGCAAAAGCTTTACCTCCATGCTATCTCTCCGGCCCCATCATGTATTTCTTTTAAAGTTCCTTTCTGTACCTAATAAATAACCTGGTGCAGTTGATAGGACACTGGACCTTAATTGACTGAGCTTACTAGCAAGTAGAAACGAGGACAGATCATAATGTTCCTTGTGGATCCACATTATTTTTAGTTTAGAGTAAGATGTGATTTTCAGCATAGTGTGTTCTAAAATGGCCTAATGTCACTAGAGTATAACTAACTGGATTTTATGACATTCGGAAAAGATTTTTTTAAGGAATAGGCATTTGGGTCACCTCAACTGTGGTGTTATGCTTTGTGAAATTGTATCATTTGGTTGAAATGTTGTGTCTTATTTTGTTAGTGTTGTATTTTATTAGATAAGTTGTAATATCTGATCACATTGGGAAAGGTGGAAAATAATGATTAAATACCACTCAAAATTATTCAGCAATGCTACCAACTTGGTATAAAATGAAGACATGCTTTTTTAATCTATTTTGATACATCAGTATATAATTATTATATACACAGATTCTTCACAAAAACACACACACATATATATATATATACATACTCATATATACATATATAACATACACACATATATTGACCCTCCAGCAGTAATTAAGGCTTCCTCTTGGTTCTGAATGCTTGGGTTACATCTGGTGGTTCTCAGAGGAATATATCTGGTTCTGGAAATTAAAATTGGGTGAGCTGTTTGCAGAACAGTTGCCTTACCTACTGTAATCTCTCTCTGAGCCATGATACAAATTTCTTATAGAGGTCATATGTTGTTGTATCTCTGAGTTATATACCAGAATTAATTTATTTTTAAGCATATAAACTTTATATAGCTAGGCTCAAACCACAGTGGAATTTGCTAACATGTAACTTCTTTATTGCTTTTTCATTCAGTACACTATATTATACATAGCTTGCTTTCCTTTTTATGTGAAAACATACTATTTTTTATCTATAGATATTTTCCCCCAATTTTTTAAACTTGATTTTTTATTATTTTGTTGATCGACTTTTCATGATTGAAGACTATCATGAATGAAGCTACAAAAATACTAACTCATCACCCCATATAATAGCGAATATCTTCCTAGTAACATCATTGTCTTCAATAAGGCAAGATTCATAATTTTGTAAATTAATGAATCGTATGCATTTCTTTTCTACATTCTACAATCCCTGTTTTATCTCATAAGTAATATCTTTACATTAATTGTGTCTTTTGACATGTCAGCATTTCAAAAGATAGTGCCTTGGAATTTAACATTTAGTATGGATATTACTTTCTTATATAAAACTTCCTATTTGAAATTTGGTCATTCATACATCTCTGAATTGTTAGAATTGCATATTTAGTAGATGTGGTCTCAGTGTCATGAGCTGTCCTGAGATCAGGTTCTGATTAAATTGTGTTTTCTAAAATATGGTTTTTATTTTGAGCAACAAGCATTCTGACATAAAAGAAAAGATTCATAAAGATTTTTAGAAGCAAAGAGGAATGTTGCGACAACTTATTTTCTATTAATGAATGCACAGTGCTCTGCAAAATAATCATGTTAACCAGTACACTGGTCTTCCTGTATCATCAACATTTCCTTAATAGTCTGTCAAGCAATGTTGAATCAGAGATAGCATTAAAGAAATTAGAATCAGCCGCTGGAGCTGAAATGTTTACATTTTATAAAATCCTTCCAAAGTAATGGTAAAAACAAAGACTCCATTCTGTTGATAACACAACTGAATGAACAGAGTTTTGGCTTTAAACAAATTTATTTTTTTCTCCTGAATATCTGAGCAGAAGATCATAATGTCTCCAAAGCTAGTTCCTTGTGGATCCACATTTGTTCCTTTACCACGACCTCAGCCATCAATAGCTGATTCACGAAAAAGGTACTGCAGGGTAAGATGTTTTAACACCAAGGGGTTGAAATGATAAAAAACAGTGTTCAAATGTCTTTATGGATAGGGTGAAGCTACTATTTTTTCTCTTTTCTATTATTCCAAAATAGTATTTTAGTAGTCCTTTATTTCAATGTATTCTATCTTGCATGTTTCAAATATATTTTCTTTAATGAGTAAAAGTTAGACATTTCAGGAAATTGTCTTAATGATACTTATTTTAGCAAGATTTTTAGATGCTTTAGAATATATTGGTCTAAAAAGTGTATCCTACCTGACATGATTATCAAATCACTCTAATTTATATTTTAAATAGAAGGTATTTGGAATGTCTTGAGCCTAGCATTTATTCTAAGAGAGTATTCACTCATATTAGTTTAAGATGCATATAAAAGCAATATATTTATGAGTAGAGTGCTTGTAAGAGTGAAATAAGATATATATGGGCAATCTAAGATCTAGTTATGCCTTACTTTCTGTATTCTACTGACTACAATAGCTTCTCTGCATAATATACACTTGATTTCCATTTCTTTTGTTAGTATGTTTTAGGCCAGACTACTAGATGGTTATTACAAACACACTGATGTCACAGTCAAGGAAATACTTCTACCTAATGAGTAACCAGTTTTGTTATTGATAGGCAGTTATGAACTAGAAAGAAACTCCAACAAAATATAAATCTTTTCTCCATTACGTTTTACATTTTTATGACTAACACTTAAAAGTTAAAGTCCTTATTTTTTAAATGGACTTTGGTAAAGTAAATGTTTAGATGAATGAAGATTTCTTGCATTGCTTACTGACATTTTTAATTACACCTTTTTTGGCTGAACATGATTAGGAAATTAGAAGTTAGTGTAGGCCTTTTACATTGGACAGAAAAAAAAATGGTTACTTTCAGAGAAGAGAGAAAGGAATCACATGTATTTTTTTATATGATATCGAATTGGCAGTTCAGAATTTGCTGCTGTGCTCAGAAGAAAAAAATAGAGTAGTAAAGCCAGTGGTATCTAAAGAGTACATTCAGCTTTTGTAAATATGTGAACTAAAATGTTTAGAGGGTGGGATTTCACATCATCTAATTTTCCAGAAACATATCATACAGAATGTAAAGGATTTTTTGATGGATTAATGCAGAACAGATGAACTGAACAAATTGAGGAACTGAAAATGGGACATCAAAAACATAATCTTTGGACTTTTTATTTGAAAATATATATTTGTGGTAGGTTCTTCTATGGGATGAGTTATGATAATTGTCACACTGTTGCCTATTATTGGTCGATATCTTGTTCTTTCCCTATAATGACTAGTAGCTCTTCACTAAAGAAGAATTAAAAAATATGTAAATTAAAAGTAGTGGTGAAATATCAAGACAACTTTGTTTCATTAGTAAGAGCCATGATCTAAAAGTGGTTCATAGTTTACTTCAGGCTCTGTTCTGATGTGAGGAAAAAACCCACCTCACTTTAAAGTACTTCTATATTGTGGGTGTTA